>WNNJ02000878.1:0-129953 GCA_012934845.2 Pomphorhynchus laevis | reverse complement strand
CGTACTAAAATCGTATGTATTTATATTTTGAAAATTTATTCCTTTTGTCTGTTCTAAAAATTCTTTTGTAGAATTAATACTGAAATAGTGTTTTATACCAGTATTAATTTCGATTACCTTGCAATATTTTTAAAATGTGCTTTAATTACTTTAAGCATTTTATTCATATAAACAGAAAGTGGTTTTAATGTACATTTAAACGCACTACATATGAACCTAGGTTTTATTGGATTTTTATGTAATTTTTGATTCCAATATAATATAGGTATAGTTTTATTATCTAATTCAACCTTTATACCCTTTTTATCCATTATAGAACAGTGACTTGTAATAATTGTTTCAAAACTCAACTCACTACGTTCATATGCTGGATTTACATTTAAATCATTAGAATTAACCTCTTTCATTAGTATATCATAATAAAGCTTTTTACATATGAAGACAAAGTTTACTAGCTTTATCAATAGTTGTTATTATATAGTTTTCCTTTAATTTAGTAAGTTCTTTATACATATCTTTATTAATTTTATCTTTCCTTTTATAATTGTTTGTTATTTTCATTTTATTTTTAATTTTATCAAATATATAATCTTTCCAAATTTTTATCTTAGATATATTTGAGCTTTCACTATTAATCAGCTTACTAAAGTAATCATTTAAGTTATTATATAACGAACTGTATATTTTATTTTTGTCGTTGTTGTTATTTAATCTATATTTATACCCTTTCGATAGCAGCTTTCTTAATTCACAATTTTCAATTAATTCTAGATTATGGGTACATATACGTTCATTTATTTTATCAAAACTAAGACTTTTACAATTGCATTCTGTTTCCATTATGTTTCTAATATTATCGTTACATATTGATTTTAATTCTTTATTATAATTACAAATTTTTCGTCCTAATGGTGGTAGGAGTTTTTACCTTATTTTAGGAATATATTTACTTAAATCTGACCCTATTATTTCTTTACTTTTAGAATTATTTAAAAGTCCAGCTATATTTATGTTATCTATACATTTATTAATGAAGTTTATGGTTAATGTATATTTTCTATTGTTATTATTTACATTTATTGTACGATTATAGTATTTTGTATTACAATAACTGTCTATTATCAACTTAGCCTATCATAGTCGTTAATTAATTTTTGATTTATTGAACATATGATATCTTTAGAAAAACTTCTTATATTTACATAAGGATCTTTTAGCTTATTATCACTTAAAAGTTGTTTTAATATTTCTAATTGTTCATTTATATACATATCTTTTTTAATATTTTTAACTCTATTTTTCCTATTCCTTTTATCACCATGACTTCTTGGTTTGCGTTTAACCGGATTATTATAATATAGTTGTTTATTATGTACTATACTACTTCTGCCAATTCCTTGTACCACGTCATTCAATCCTAATGGGTACATGGAATTAAGCGTTTTAATCCAAAAATCTTCCTTTTCTAATAGTTTTTGATTTAATATAGAAATGTTTTCTTCGATAATATGTTCTAAAATAAATAATTTACAGTTTTTAATATCATGTCCTATTAATCTCATATGTTTATGAAATATAGTTTGACTATTATGCTGTATATTATATATGTGTTGCCTAAACCTAGTTTTTAACATTTGATATGTTTTTCCTATATATTGCAATCCACATGTGCATTGTATTAGATACACTACACCTGCGGTATTGCAGTTACAATTATTATTAATATTTAATGAAAAACATTTGTTTGTCGTATTACTTACGATACAATTATTATTATTTAATAATAATTGATTGATATTAATATTTAATAACAGTTTGATTGTTAAATCCAAAAGTTATTGCGTCTTGCAGCATACTGATATTTTTGAAGATAAAAATCTCTCTTAAGTTTTCCAAATAATATTTTGATAAATGCGAGTGGAAATTTTCAAGTGTTTCTGCTTCTATATTTAAAAGAACTGTAATTATTCTTCCAATAGTTACATCATCATTCGACTTCCACGCCATGCATTTATTTTGGAGATTAGTACCTAACACAAATAGAAACAATTCCATAACAGTACGAATAGAAAAGCAAACACCAGCACCATACGTGTGGAATCTAAGAATTAAACGTTTTCCATCTTCGTTGATTTCAATTGGTGGTTTAATAAATCTTCCTAAATAATGATGTTCAGCAGGGTTGTAATGACTAAGCAGCTTAATTAATCTTGGTACATGAACATATTGATCGTCATCGAACCTGCAAACCAGTTTGGTATATCTTTTTTTGCCTCTACTTCTTTCAGAAACGTGTGAAATTCGCATGTGGTTCGACAACATAAAAAAATTCTTCCGTGTCCTATTGGACAATTACATTTATGAACGTTTCTGAACATTGCAAAAATTCTGTCATCTTGTGTATCAGTAATCAAGTGCATATCCCCACATGTTAAATTGTACCAGCTGTTGTATATTCCTTTGACTCTACTGCTGTGGAACGTTGATGTAGTCCGAACAATAATTACAATATTTTTCAGTGAAATTTGATCATATTCAGTATAATTTCAATTATATGGTTCTTCAATGATACTTATATTTCGGAACGATAAAATGTACAATATGAGTATACAAACATAGATCTTTATATTTTCGATCATTTTTAGAAGCAATGTCTAAATTATAATCTAATTTATATTCAAAGTTTTAACTTTTTCTCAAAAAGCTCTTTATAAAGACTTTGTGTTATTTCATATAAAATAATCTTTGTTATTATCCTAATAATCTTTGTTATATTATATATAATATATACCAATTTATATATTATACTCAAATATATAGAATATATTCTAGTTATTCTAAAAAGGGAAAGTGAATTTAGCAGATATTAATATTCCCTTGAATGGCGCTCACGATTTGCATAGAAGGCTATAACATTTAATAATTGATATAGTTGCAATAGAAGTAGCATTTGAGAATAACACTTGGTAATGCATTTACTGGATGCGGTGTTTTGTTCATTTTTACTACTTGCAAAGGACGATTTAATAATAAAGATTTGCTGAATTATAACTAATATAATAGTTAATTAATAACATATTAATGCACAGTTTACTGATCAATCTTCGTCATAGATGATGTCTTCTATATTACAGATAAGGGATCATACCTCATGAAATATAGTTTGACTCTTATGCTTTATATTATATATGTGTTGCAGCAAGTTCACATGAAAGATGTTAGCCAACATTCAATCTGGTTAAATATGCTATATTAAAGCATGTCAACAGTTTCATTTAAATCTTGTTATTTGAAATGTCATCAGAACATTTTTTAAAATACAAAGATAACAGGAAATAAATATGAGTACTTAGTCTTTACATTAATATATCTCGTATTGTGTATTTAATGAATTTAAGATTTTTATATTTTAAAACTATAGTTTCTTAGGCCAATTTGACTATTATGTATTATCAATTTCAGCCAAATAAGAGGTACATTTAAGGTCAATATATTAAGTTTTTGAATGACAACGATACGGCATTGAAAATGTTGTTACTTTACACGCATGCTACTTCAATCTAGCAACATTTCAATTAGCAATGATGTTAAATGTGTGCCATGTGTAGTAAGTAAGCTTATACATTAATATATCTCATTTCGTATATTTAAAGAATTAAAGATACCGTTTATTTCAATAGTTAAGGTAACACAGATCGGGTACATTATAATTTAATATACATTATATTGAGGAAAGTATACTTCAATATACTTTAATTATAAAAATTATAACTTGTCGGTTATAAAACGACGAGACAACTATCTGCGAACTATTAAAAATGTTAGTTAAAGATTATTTCTATTAATATTAAGATATTAACATTTTCAAATTTAAGTATATTGTATATTATTTAAGAAAAAGTGCTTTTTAAACGCACTTTATTAGCGCTCTATATTATTTGCCGATCATGATTTTTCGTTTCCAAGTTAAATTTCAGTTTGGAAAATATAATGTAATTGCTAAGATTTTATACAATTATATATCTAATAATTGATATTTCTGCATTTTTTTAAATATGTGCAATCTAAGACTAATATCTATCTAAGCAGTTTACATTTAAATAACTTTCTTTTATTTCGAATAATTAAACTAAGGTTTATAATACAATATATTTATAGGTACCCAATATTAAACTTAAAAAATGATTTCAGTCCATTTTGTTTTAAAGTAAAATTCAAACTAATTAAAATATGGTTAATGATTCGGAAATGTAAACCTATTTAATATTATATTTAAAATCAAGATTACTTGATTTTGTAGAGCAAAGGCGTTACGTTCGGAGTATAAAACAAAAATGTTTCGTTTGCTTAACGTAAACTCACAACTCTAGCTGGTGAAGCTCTTTTATGGAAAGAAATATTTATGCAAAGCTTCCATTTGATGTTGTATGCCTTTATCAACGGTGCGGTCAAATACAGTTTGATTGTTAAATCCAAAAGTTATTGCGTCTTGCAGCATACTGATATTTTTGAAGATAAAAATCTCTCTTAAGTTTTCCAAATAATATTTTGATAAATGCGAGTGGAAATTTTCAAGTGTTTCAAGTCGGATCCGTCAGTCCAGTTTACCGTAACGGTAATTACTCGATGTGTAAAGACTGGAAGTGGTTGATTGTGCAAAATGGAAGAGAGAACAGATGTTGCTATCTTTGTGGCAGAGACGCTATGAAAGTCAACCACTTGTGATATAGATTAGTTAAGTAGAAGATTGGAATGGGCTAGCTGGTCTTTTAATCTTAATTTTAATCATATATTAGATCTACAGATAGAAAATAAGAAGTATCACCGTTTGTCTACATTTTTATCTGTATGCAAGATGATTTATTTATGAAGACAGCCTCTGTGTATGTAGCCGATGAGCTTAATTGTGATCGCAACAATCACGTAACGGTAAACTAGTTTTAGCACTAAGACAAGTACGGTGTACAACTTCATTCATGTTAGCATCTTGATTTCAGCGAATTGTAGATGAACAATTTAATGTTTCTTGTATTCATAGACTACAATAAAGTTTACTATAGAATCCACCGATAGTTGATGTAGATAAATTTTCCTCATCTGTATATAAAGCGTTTGATATATCTGGAACGGGTAAACAGGATAGAGGATTTGTGTATAATCTCAATTTTTAAAAAATGGTGAAACATTTTATTGTAATCCTGATGATGATAGCAGGAGCTATCGAACTATAGAATTTTTATCAAATAAAGGATAATTTCTACTTTGTTCCTGTAATAACTATATATTTGAAATTGAAGAAGATTATGGGATTAGTATTTATTATCAAAATCGTAAAATGAAATCTTAGAAATGTATGATGTAGTTTTAAAATTTGGATATAAATTATGATCAATATAAAGTGAATAACTACGTGAATTATACACGTACAACAAGCCTTGCTCATCGACAACAAGCCTTCTAACGACAGATTCTTGAATCACTGTTCATCCGTGATCTCAAGCCGAAGTTAAATGAGAAGGATGGATATCACCTTATGTTGGATATTATTACATAGCAGGCTTCACGAGTAAATAAATTTTAAATAAATTTTTCAATGGTTTTGCCAGCCTTTTTCAAATTTATTCTTGTAACGTTCAACAATTTAAACAACAGAAATTCTACTAACTGTTGAAAACGTAAAATACTCTTAAATTGGTAGTAGTCTATATATACAAGAACGAAATTACTTAAATAAATTACTTAAATTACTTACTTAAGAATAAAGAAATAAAACTGTGAACTTGCATTAACGTTGTTCAGTGAGCGTCGGCAAATGTTGTGTATGATATTATATACATTAGAATACAATTCATGTTAAGTATAGTAACTTATCAACATCAAGTTCACATGAAAGATGTTAGCCAACATTCAATCTGGTTAAATATGCTTTATTAAAGCATGTCAACAGTTACATTTAAATCTTGTTATTTGAAATGTCATCAGAACATTTTTTAAAATACAAAGATAACAGGAAATAAATATGAGTACTTAGTCTTTACATTAATATATCTCGTATTGTGTATTTAATGAATTTAAGATTTTTATATTTTAAAACTATAGTTTCTTAGGCCAATTTGACTATTATGTATTATCAATTTCAGCCAAATAAGAGGTACATTTAAGGTCAATATATTAAGTTTTTGAATGACAACGATACGGCATTGAAAATGTTGTTACTTTACACGCATGCTACTTCAATCTAGCAACATTTCAATTAGCAATGATGTTAAATGTGTGCCATGTGTAGTAAGTAAGCTTATACATTAATATATCTCATTTCGTATATTTAAAGAATTAAAGATACCGTTTATTTCAATAGTTAAGGTAACACAGATCGGGTACATTATAATTTAATATACATTATATTGAGGAAAGTATACTTCAATATACTTTAATTATAAAAATTATAACTTGTCGGTTATAAAACGACGAGACAACTATCTGCGAACTATTAAAAATGTTAGTTAAAGATTATTTCTATTAATATTAAGATATTAACATTTTCAAATTTAAGTATATTGTATATTATTTAAGAAAAAGTGCTTTTTAAACGCACTTTATTAGCGCTCTATATTATTTGCCGATCATGATTTTTCGTTTCCAAGTTAAATTTCAGTTTGGAAAATAAAACATAATTGCTAAGATTTTATACAATTATATATCTCATAATTGATATTTCTGCATATATTTAAAAAATATGTGCAATCTAAGACTAATATCTATCTAAGCAGTTTACATTTAAATAACTTTCTTTTATTTCGAATAATTAAACTAAGGTTTATAATACAATATATTTATAGGTACCCAATATTAAACTTAAAAAATGATTTCAGTCCATTTTGTTTTAAAGTAAAATTCAAACTAATTAAAATATGGTTAATGATTCGGAAATGTAAACCTATTTAATATAATATTTAAAATCAAGATTACTTGATTTTGTAGAGCAAAGGCGTTACGTTCGGGGTATAAAACAAAAATGTTTCGTTTGCTTAACGTAAACTCACAACTCTAGCTGGTGAAGCTCTTTTATGGAAAGAAATATTTATGCAAAGCTTCCATTTGATGTTGTATGCCTTTATCAACGGTGCGGTCAAATACAGTTTGATTGTTAAATCCAAAAGTTATTGCGTCTTGCAGCATACTGATATTTTTGAAGATAAAAATCTCTCTTAAGTTTTCCAAATAATATTTTGATAAATGCGAGTGGAAATTTTCAAGTGTTTCAAGTCGGATCCGTCAGTCCAGTTTACCGTAACGGTAATTACTCGATGTGTAAAGACTGGAAGTGGTTGATTGCGCAAAATGGAAGAGAGAACAGATGTTGTTATCTTTGTGGCAGAGACGCTATGAAAGTCAACCACTTGTGATATAGATTAGTTAAGTAGAAGATTGGAATGGGCTAGCTGGTCTTTTAATCTTAATTTTAATCATATATTAGATCTACAGATAGAAAATAAGAAGTATCACCGTTTGTCTACATTTTTATCTGTATGCAAGATGATTTATTTATGAAGACAGCCTCTGTGTATGTAGCCGATGAGCTTAATTGTGATCGCAACAATCACGTAACGGTAAACTAGTTTTAGCACTAAGACAAGTACGGTGTACAACTTCATTCATGTTAGCATCTTGATTTCAGCGAATTGTAGATGAACAATTTAATGTTTCTTGTATTCATCGGCTACAATAAAGTTTACTAAAGAATCCACCGATAGTTGATGTAGATAAAATTTTCCTCATCTGTATATAAAGCGTTTGATATATCTGGAACTGGTAAACAGGATAGAGGATTTGTGTATAATCTCAATTTTTAAAAAATGGTGAAACATTTTATTGTAATCCTGATGATGATAGCAGGAGCTATCGAACTATAGAATTTTTATCAAAAAAAGGATAATTTCTACTTCTTTGTTCCTGTAATAACTATATATTTGAAATTGAAGAAGATTATGGGTTTAGTATTTATTATCAAAATCGTAAAATGAAATCTTAGAAATGTATGATGTAGTTTTAAAATTTGGATATAAATTATGATCAATATAAAGTGAATAACTACGTGAATTATACACGTACAACAAGCCTTGCTCATCGACAACAAGCCTTCTAACGACAGATTCTTGAATCACTGTTCATCCGTGATCTCAAGCCGAAGTTAAATGAGAAGGATGGATATCACCTTATGTTGGATATTATTACATAGCAGGCTTCACGAGTAAATAAATTTTAAATAAATTTTTCAATGGTTTTGCCAGCCTTTTTCAAATTTATTCTTGTAACGTTCAACAATTTAAACAACAGAAATTCTACTAATTGTTGAAAACGTAAAATACTCTTAAATTGGTAGTAGTCTATATATACAAGAACGAAATTACTTAAATAAATTACTTAAATTACTTACTTAAGAATAAAGAAATAAAACTGTGAACTTGCATTAACGTTGTTCAGTGAGCGTCGGCAAATGTTGTGTATGATATTATATACATTAGAATACAATTCATGTTAAGTATAGTAACTTATCAACATCAAGTTCACATGAAAGATGTTAGCCAACATTCAATCTGGTTAAATATGCTTTATTAAAGCATGTCAACAGTTACATTTAAATCTTGTTATTTGAAATGTCATCAGAACATTTTTTAAAATACAAAGATAACAGGAAATAAATATGAGTACTTAGTCTTTACATTAATATATCTCGTATTGTGTATTTAATGAATTTAAGATTTTTATATTTTAAAACTATAGTTTCTTAGGCCAATTTGACTATTATGTATTATCAATTTCAGCCAAATAAGAGGTACATTTAAGGTCAATATATTAAGTTTTTGAATGACAACGATACGCCATTGAAAATGTTGTTACTTTACACGCAAGCTACTTCAATCTAGCAACATTTCAATTAGCAATGATGTTAAATGTGTGCCATGTGTAGTAAGTAAGCTTATACATTAATATATCTCATTTCGTATATTTAAAGAATTAAAGATACCGTTTATTTCAATAGTTAAGGTAACACAGATCGGGTACATTATAATTTAATATACATTATATTGAGGAAAGTATACTTCAATATACTTTAATTATAAAAATTATAACTTGTCGGTTATAAAACGACGAGACAACTATCTGCGAACTATTAAAAATGTTAGTTAAAGATTATTTCTATTAATATTAAGATATTAACATTTTCAAATTTAAGTATATTGTATATTATTTAAGAAAAAGTGCTTTTTAAACGCACTTTATTAGCGCTCTATATTATTTGCCGATCATGATTTTTCGTTTCCAAGTTAAATTTCAGTTTGGAAAATAAAACATAATTGCTAAGATTTTATACAATTATATATCTCATAATTGATATTTCTGCATATATTTAAAAAATATGTGCAATCTAAGACTAATATCTATCTAAGCAGTTTACATTTAAATAACTTTCTTTTATTTCGAACTAATTAAACTAAGGTTTATAATACAATATATTTATAGGTACCCAATATTAAACTTGAAAAATGATTTCAGTCCATTTTGTTTTAAAGTAAAATTCAAACTAATTAAAATATGGTTAATGATTCGGAAATGTAAACCTATTTAATATTATATTTAAAATCAAGATTACTTGATTTTGTAGAGCAAAGGCGTTACGTTCGGAGTATAAAACAAAAATGTTTCGTTTGCTTAACGTAAACTCACAAATCTAGCTGGTGAAGCTCTTTTATGGAAAGAAATATTTATGCAAAGCTTCCATTTGATGTTGTATGCCTTTATCAACGGTGCGGTCAAATACAGTTTGATTGTTAAATCCAAAAGTTATTGCGTCTTGCAGCATACTGATATTTTTGAAGATAAAAATCTCTCTTAAGTTTTCCAAATAATATTTTGATAAATGCGAGTGGAAATTTTCAAGTGTTTCTGCTTCTATATTTAAAAGAACTGTAATTATTCTTCCAATAGTTACATCATCATTCGACTTCCACGCCATGCATTTATTTTGGAGATTAGTACCTAACACAAATAGAAACAATTCCATAACAGTACGAATAGAAAAGCAAACACCAGCACCATACGTGTGGAATCTAAGAATTAAACGTTTTCCATCATCGTTGATTTCAATTGGTGGTTTAATAAATCTTCCTTCATAACAGCAGGGTTATAATGACCAAGCAGCTTAATTAATCTTAGTACATGAACATATTGATCGTCATCGAACCTGCAAAGCCAGTTCGGTATATCTTTTTTGCCTCTACTTCTTTCAGAAACGTGTGAAATTCGCATGTTGTTCGACAACATAAAAAATTCTTCCGTGTCCTATTGGACAATTACATTTATGAACGTTTCTGAACATTGCAAAAATT
The DNA here is from genome assembly GCA_012934845.2 of Pomphorhynchus laevis. Taxonomy (NCBI): domain Eukaryota; kingdom Metazoa; phylum Acanthocephala; class Palaeacanthocephala; order Echinorhynchida; family Pomphorhynchidae; genus Pomphorhynchus; species Pomphorhynchus laevis. The sequence goes on along the minus strand of WNNJ02000878.1, from coordinate 119,562 downwards.
CTGTCATCTTGTGTATCAGTAATCAAGTGCATATCCCCACATGTTAAATTGTACCAGCTGTTGTATATTCCTTTGACTCTACTGCTGTGGAACGTTGATGTAGTTCGAACAATAATTACAATATTTTTCAGTGAAATATGATCATATTCAGTATAATTCCAATTATATGGTTCTTCAATGATACTTATATTTCGGAACGATAAAATGTACAATATGAGTATACAAACATAGATCTTTATATTTTCGATCATTTTTAGAAGCAATGTCTAAATTATAATCTAATTTATATTCAAAGTTTTAACTTTTTCTCAAAAAGCTCTTTATAAAGACTTTGTGTTATTTCATATAAAATAATCTTTGTTATTATCCTAATAATCTTTGTTATATTATATATAATATATACCAATTTATATATTATACTCAAATATATAGAATATATTCTAGTTATTCTAAAAAGGGAAAGTGAATTTAGCAGATATTAATATTCCCTTGAATGGCGCTCACGATTTGCATAGAAGGCTATAACATTTAATAATTGATATAGTTGCAATAGAAGTAGCATTTGAGAATAACACTTGGTAATGCATTTACTGGATGCGGTGTTTTGTTCATTTTTACTACTTGCAAAGGACGATTTAATAATAAAGATTTGCTGAATTATAACTAATATAATAGTTAATTAATAACATATTAATGCACAGTTTACTGATCAATCTTCGTCATAGATGATGTCTTCTATATTACAGATAAGGGATCATACCTCATGAAATATAGTTTGACTCTTATGCTTTATATTATATATGTGTTGCAGCAAGTTCACATGAAAGATGTTAGCCAACATTCAATCTGGTTAAATATGCTATATTAAAGCATGTCAACAGTTTCATTTAAATCTTGTTATTTGAAATGTCATCAGAACATTTTTTAAAATACAAAGATAACAGGAAATAAATATGAGTACTTAGTCTTTACATTAATATATCTCGTATTGTGTATTTAATGAATTTAAGATTTTTATATTTTAAAACTATAGTTTCTTAGGCCAATTTGACTATTATGTATTATCAATTTCAGCCAAATAAGAGGTACATTTAAGGTCAATATATTAAGTTTTTGAATGACAACGATACGGCATTGAAAATGTTGTTACTTTACACGCATGCTACTTCAATCTAGCAACATTTCAATTAGCAATGATGTTAAATGTGTGCCATGTGTAGTAAGTAAGCTTATACATTAATATATCTCATTTCGTATATTTAAAGAATAAAAGATACCGTTTATTTCAATAGTTAAGGTAACACAGATCGGGTACATTATAATTTAATATACATTATATTGAGGAAAGTATACTTCAATATACTTTAATTATAAAAATTATAACTTGTCGGTTATAAAACGACGAGACAACTATCTGCGAACTATTAAAAATGTTAGTTAAAGATTATTTCTATTAATATTAAGATATTAACATTTTCAAATTTAAGTATATTGTATATTATTTAAGAAAAAGTGCTTTTTAAACGCACTTTATTAGCGCTCTATATTATTTGCCGATCATGATTTTTCGTTTCCAAGTTAAATTTCAGTTTGGAAAATAAAACATAATTGCTAAGATTTTATACAATTATATATCTCATAATTGATATTTCTGCATATATTTAAAAAATATGTGCAATCTAAGACTAATATCTATCTAAGCAGTTTACATTTAAATAACTTTCTTTTATTTCGAATAATTAAACTAAGGTTTATAATACAATATATTTATAGGTACCCAATATTAAACTTAAAAAATGATTTCAGTCCATTTTGTTTTAAAGTAAAATTCAAACTAATTAAAATATGGTTAATGATTCGGAAATGTAAACCTATTTAATATAATATTTAAAATCAAGATTACTTGATTTTGTAGAGCAAAGGCGTTACGTTCGGGGTATAAAACAAAAATGTTTCGTTTGCTTAACGTAAACTCACAACTCTAGCTGGTGAAGCTCTTTTATGGAAAGAAATATTTATGCAAAGCTTCCATTTGATGTTGTATGCCTTTATCAACGGTGCGGTCAAATACAGTTTGATTGTTAAATCCAAAAGTTATTGCGTCTTGCAGCATACTGATATTTTTGAAGATAAAAATCTCTCTTAAGTTTTCCAAATAATATTTTGATAAATGCGAGTGGAAATTTTCAAGTGTTTCAAGTCGGATCCGTCAGTCCAGTTTACCGTAACGGTAATTACTCGATGTGTAAAGACTGGAAGTGGTTGATTGCGCAAAATGGAAGAGAGAACAGATGTTGTTATCTTTGTGGCAGAGACGCTATGAAAGTCAACCACTTGTGATATAGATTAGTTAAGTAGAAGATTGGAATGGGCTAGCTGGTCTTTTAATCTTAATTTTAATCATATATTAGATCTACAGATAGAAAATAAGAAGTATCACCGTTTGTCTACATTTTTATCTGTATGCAAGATGATTTATTTATGAAGACAGCCTCTGTGTATGTAGCCGATGAGCTTAATTGTGATCGCAACAATCACGTAACGGTAAACTAGTTTTAGCACTAAGACAAGTACGGTGTACAACTTCATTCATGTTAGCATCTTGATTTCAGCGAATTGTAGATGAACAATTTAATGTTTCTTGTATTCATCGGCTACAATAAAGTTTACTAAAGAATCCACCGATAGTTGATGTAGATAAAATTTTCCTCATCTGTATATAAAGCGTTTGATATATCTGGAACTGGTAAACAGGATAGAGGATTTGTGTATAATCTCAATTTTTAAAAAATGGTGAAACATTTTATTGTAATCCTGATGATGATAGCAGGAGCTATCGAACTATAGAATTTTTATCAAAAAAAGGATAATTTCTACTTCTTTGTTCCTGTAATAACTATATATTTGAAATTGAAGAAGATTATGGGTTTAGTATTTATTATCAAAATCGTAAAATGAAATCTTAGAAATGTATGATGTAGTTTTAAAATTTGGATATAAATTATGATCAATATAAAGTGAATAACTACGTGAATTATACACGTACAACAAGCCTTGCTCATCGACAACAAGCCTTCTAACGACAGATTCTTGAATCACTGTTCATCCGTGATCTCAAGCCGAAGTTAAATGAGAAGGATGGATATCACCTTATGTTGGATATTATTACATAGCAGGCTTCACGAGTAAATAAATTTTAAATAAATTTTTCAATGGTTTTGCCAGCCTTTTTCAAATTTATTCTTGTAACGTTCAACAATTTAAACAACAGAAATTCTACTAATTGTTGAAAACGTAAAATACTCTTAAATTGGTAGTAGTCTATATATACAAGAACGAAATTACTTAAATAAATTACTTAAATTACTTACTTAAGAATAAAGAAATAAAACTGTGAACTTGCATTAACGTTGTTCAGTGAGCGTCGGCAAATGTTGTGTATGATATTATATACATTAGAATACAATTCATGTTAAGTATAGTAACTTATCAACATCAAGTTCACATGAAAGATGTTAGCCAACATTCAATCTGGTTAAATATGCTTTATTAAAGCATGTCAACAGTTACATTTAAATCTTGTTATTTGAAATGTCATCAGAACATTTTTTAAAATACAAAGATAACAGGAAATAAATATGAGTACTTAGTCTTTACATTAATATATCTCGTATTGTGTATTTAATGAATTTAAGATTTTTATATTTTAAAACTATAGTTTCTTAGGCCAATTTGACTATTATGTATTATCAATTTCAGCCAAATAAGAGGTACATTTAAGGTCAATATATTAAGTTTTTGAATGACAACGATACGCCATTGAAAATGTTGTTACTTTACACGCAAGCTACTTCAATCTAGCAACATTTCAATTAGCAATGATGTTAAATGTGTGCCATGTGTAGTAAGTAAGCTTATACATTAATATATCTCATTTCGTATATTTAAAGAATTAAAGATACCGTTTATTTCAATAGTTAAGGTAACACAGATCGGGTACATTATAATTTAATATACATTATATTGAGGAAAGTATACTTCAATATACTTTAATTATAAAAATTATAACTTGTCGGTTATAAAACGACGAGACAACTATCTGCGAACTATTAAAAATGTTAGTTAAAGATTATTTCTATTAATATTAAGATATTAACATTTTCAAATTTAAGTATATTGTATATTATTTAAGAAAAAGTGCTTTTTAAACGCACTTTATTAGCGCTCTATATTATTTGCCGATCATGATTTTTCGTTTCCAAGTTAAATTTCAGTTTGGAAAATAAAACATAATTGCTAAGATTTTATACAATTATATATCTCATAATTGATATTTCTGCATATATTTAAAAAATATGTGCAATCTAAGACTAATATCTATCTAAGCAGTTTACATTTAAATAACTTTCTTTTATTTCGAACTAATTAAACTAAGGTTTATAATACAATATATTTATAGGTACCCAATATTAAACTTGAAAAATGATTTCAGTCCATTTTGTTTTAAAGTAAAATTCAAACTAATTAAAATATGGTTAATGATTCGGAAATGTAAACCTATTTAATATTATATTTAAAATCAAGATTACTTGATTTTGTAGAGCAAAGGCGTTACGTTCGGAGTATAAAACAAAAATGTTTCGTTTGCTTAACGTAAACTCACAAATCTAGCTGGTGAAGCTCTTTTATGGAAAGAAATATTTATGCAAAGCTTCCATTTGATGTTGTATGCCTTTATCAACGGTGCGGTCAAATACAGTTTGATTGTTAAATCCAAAAGTTATTGCGTCTTGCAGCATACTGATATTTTTGAAGATAAAAATCTCTCTTAAGTTTTCCAAATAATATTTTGATAAATGCGAGTGGAAATTTTCAAGTGTTTCTGCTTCTATATTTAAAAGAACTGTAATTATTCTTCCAATAGTTACATCATCATTCGACTTCCACGCCATGCATTTATTTTGGAGATTAGTACCTAACACAAATAGAAACAATTCCATAACAGTACGAATAGAAAAGCAAACACCAGCACCATACGTGTGGAATCTAAGAATTAAACGTTTTCCATCATCGTTGATTTCAATTGGTGGTTTAATAAATCTTCCTTCATAACAGCAGGGTTATAATGACCAAGCAGCTTAATTAATCTTAGTACATGAACATATTGATCGTCATCGAACCTGCAAAGCCAGTTCGGTATATCTTTTTTGCCTCTACTTCTTTCAGAAACGTGTGAAATTCGCATGTTGTTCGACAACATAAAAAATTCTTCCGTGTCCTATTGGACAATTACATTTATGAACGTTTCTGAACATTGCAAAAATTCTGTCATCTTGTGTATCAGTAATCAAGTGCATATCCCCACATGTTAAATTGTACCAGCTGTTGTATATTCCTTTGACTCTACTGCTGTGGAACGTTGATGTAGTTCGAACAATAATTACAATATTTTTCAGTGAAATATGATCATATTCAGTATAATTCCAATTATATGGTTCTTCAATGATACTTATATTTCGGAACGATAAAATGTACAATATGAGTATACAAACATAGATCTTTATATTTTCGATCATTTTTAGAAGCAATGTCTAAATTATAATCTAATTTATATTCAAAGTTTTAACTTTTTCTCAAAAAGCTCTTTATAAAGACTTTGTGTTATTTCATATAAAATAATCTTTGTTATTATCCTAATAATCTTTGTTATATTATATATAATATATACCAATTTATATATTATACTCAAATATATAGAATATATTCTAGTTATTCTAAAAAGGGAAAGTGAATTTAGCAGATATTAATATTCCCTTGAATGGCGCTCACGATTTGCATAGAAGGCTATAACATTTAATAATTGATATAGTTGCAATAGAAGTAGCATTTGAGAATAACACTTGGTAATGCATTTACTGGATGCGGTGTTTTGTTCATTTTTACTACTTGCAAAGGACGATTTAATAATAAAGATTTGCTGAATTATAACTAATATAATAGTTAATTAATAACATATTAATGCACAGTTTACTGATCAATCTTCGTCATAGATGATGTCTTCTATATTACAGATAAGGGATCATACCTCATGAAATATAGTTTGACTCTTATGCTTTATATTATATATGTGTTGCAGCAAGTTCACATGAAAGATGTTAGCCAACATTCAATCTGGTTAAATATGCTATATTAAAGCATGTCAACAGTTTCATTTAAATCTTGTTATTTGAAATGTCATCAGAACATTTTTTAAAATACAAAGATAACAGGAAATAAATATGAGTACTTAGTCTTTACATTAATATATCTCGTATTGTGTATTTAATGAATTTAAGATTTTTATATTTTAAAACTATAGTTTCTTAGGCCAATTTGACTATTATGTATTATCAATTTCAGCCAAATAAGAGGTACATTTAAGGTCAATATATTAAGTTTTTGAATGACAACGATACGGCATTGAAAATGTTGTTACTTTACACGCATGCTACTTCAATCTAGCAACATTTCAATTAGCAATGATGTTAAATGTGTGCCATGTGTAGTAAGTAAGCTTATACATTAATATATCTCATTTCGTATATTTAAAGAATAAAAGATACCGTTTATTTCAATAGTTAAGGTAACACAGATCGGGTACATTATAATTTAATATACATTATATTGAGGAAAGTATACTTCAATATACTTTAATTATAAAAATTATAACTTGTCGGTTATAAAACGACGAGACAACTATCTGCGAACTATTAAAAATGTTAGTTAAAGATTATTTCTATTAATATTAAGATATTAACATTTTCAAATTTAAGTATATTGTATATTATTTAAGAAAAAGTGCTTTTTAAACGCACTTTATTAGCGCTCTATATTATTTGCCGATCATGATTTTTCGTTTCCAAGTTAAATTTCAGTTTGGAAAATAAAACATAATTGCTAAGATTTTATACAATTATATATCTCATAATTGATATTTCTGCATATATTTAAAAAATATGTGCAATCTAAGACTAATATCTATCTAAGCAGTTTACATTTAAATAACTTTCTTTTATTTCGAATAATTAAACTAAGGTTTATAATACAATATATTTATAGGTACCCAATATTAAACTTAAAAAATGATTTCAGTCCATTTTGTTTTAAAGTAAAATTCAAACTAATTAAAATATGGTTAATGATTCGGAAATGTAAACCTATTTAATATAATATTTAAAATCAAGATTACTTGATTTTGTAGAGCAAAGGCGTTACGTTCGGAGTATAAAACAAAAATGTTTCGTTTGCTTAACGTAAACTCACAACTCTAGCTGGTGAAGCTCTTTTATGGAAAGAAATATTTATGCAAAGCTTCCATTTGATGTTGTATGCCTTTATCAACGGTGCGGTCAAATACAGTTTGATTGTTAAATCCAAAAGTTATTGCGTCTTGCAGCATACTGATATTTTTGAAGATAAAAATCTCTCTTAAGTTTTCCAAATAATATTTTGATAAATGCGAGTGGAAATTTTCAAGTGTTTCAAGTCGGATCCGTCAGTCCAGTTTACCGTAACGGTAATTACTCGATGTGTAAAGACTGGAAGTGGTTGATTGCGCAAAATGGAAGAGAGAACAGATGTTGTTATCTTTGTGGCAGAGACGCTATGAAAGTCAACCACTTGTGATATAGATTAGTTAAGTAGAAGATTGGAATGGGCTAGCTGGTCTTTTAATCTTAATTTTAATCATATATTAGATCTACAGATAGAAAATAAGAAGTATCACCGTTTGTCTACATTTTTATCTGTATGCAAGATGATTTATTTATGAAGACAGCCTCTGTGTATGTAGCCGATGAGCTTAATTGTGATCGCAACAATCACGTAACGGTAAACTAGTTTTAGCACTAAGACAAGTACGGTGTACAACTTCATTCATGTTAGCATCTTGATTTCAGCGAATTGTAGATGAACAATTTAATGTTTCTTGTATTCATCGGCTACAATAAAGTTTACTAAAGAATCCACCGATAGTTGATGTAGATAAAATTTTCCTCATCTGTATATAAAGCGTTTGATATATCTGGAACTGGTAAACAGGATAGAGGATTTGTGTATAATCTCAATTTTTAAAAAATGGTGAAACATTTTATTGTAATCCTGATGATGATAGCAGGAGCTATCGAACTATAGAATTTTTATCAAATAAAGGATAATTTCTACTTCTTTGTTCCTGTAATAACTATATATTTGAAATTGAAGAAGATTATGGGTTTAGTATTTATTATCAAAATCGTAAAATGAAATCTTAGAAATGTATGATGTAGTTTTAAAATTTGGATATAAATTATGATCAATATAAAGTGAATAACTACGTGAATTATACACGTACAACAAGCCTTGCTCATCGACAACAAGCCTTCTAACGACAGATTCTTGAATCACTGTTCATCCGTGATCTCAAGCCGAAGTTAAATGAGAAGGATGGATATCACCTTATGTTGGATATTATTACATAGCAGGCTTCACGAGTAAATAAATTTTAAATAAATTTTTCAATGGTTTTGCCAGCCTTTTTCAAATTTATTCTTGTAACGTTCAACAATTTAAACAACAGAAATTCTACTAACTGTTGAAAACGTAAAATACTCTTAAATTGGTAGTAGTCTATATATACAAGAACGAAATTACTTAAATAAATTACTTAAATTACTTACTTAAGAATAAAGAAATAAAACTGTGAACTTGCATTAACGTTGTTCAGTGAGCGTCGGCAAATGTTGTGTATGATATTATATACATTAGAATACAATTCATGTTAAGTATAGTAACTTATCAACATCAAGTTCACATGAAAGATGTTAGCCAACATTCAATCTGGTTAAATATGCTTTATTAAAGCATGTCAACAGTTACATTTAAATCTTGTTATTTGAAATGTCATCAGAACATTTTTTAAAATACAAAGATAACAGGAAATAAATATGAGTACTTAGTCTTTACATTAATATATCTCGTATTGTGTATTTAATGAATTTAAGATTTTTATATTTTAAAACTATAGTTTCTTGGGTTAATTTGACTATTATGTATTATCAATTTCAGCCAAATAAGAGGTACATTTAAGGTCAATATATTAAGTTTTTGAATGACAACGATACGCCATTGAAAATGTTGTTACTTTACACGCAAGCTACTTCAATCTAGCGACATTTCAATTAGCAATGATGTTAAATGTGTGCCATGTGTAGTAAGTAAGCTTATACATTAATATATCTCATTTCGTATATTTAAAGAATTAAAGATACCGTTTATTTCAATAGTTAAGGTAACACAGATCGGGTACATTATAATTTAATATACATTATATTCGGAAATGTAAACCTATTTAATATTATATTTAAAATCAAGATTACTTGATTTTGTAGAGCAAAGGCGTTACGTTCGGAGTATAAAACAAAAATGTTTCGTTTGCTTAACGTAAACTCACAAATCTAGCTGGTGAAGCTCTTTTATGGAAAGAAATATTTATGCAAAGCTTCCATTTGATGTTGTATGCCTTTATCAACGGTGCGGTCAAATACAGTTTGATTGTTAAATCCAAAAGTTATTGCGTCTTGCAGCATACTGATATTTTTGAAGATAAAAATCTCTCTTAAGTTTTCCAAATAATATTTTGATAAATGCGAGTGGAAATTTTCAAGTGTTTCTGCTTCTATATTTAAAAGAACTGTAATTATTCTTCCAATAGTTACATCATCATTCGACTTCCACGCCATGCATTTATTTTGGAGATTAGTACCTAACACAAATAGAAACAATTCCATAACAGTACGAATAGAAAAGCAAACACCAGCACCATACGTGTGGAATCTAAGAATTAAACGTTTTCCATCATCGTTGATTTCAATTGGTGGTTTAATAAATCTTCCTTCATAATGATGTTCAGCAGGGTCATAATGACTAAGCAGCTTAATTAATCTTAGTACATGAACATATTGATCGTCATCGAACCTGCAAAGCCAGTTCGGTATATCTTTTTTGCCTCTACTTCTTTCAGAAACGTGTGAAATTCGCATATTGTTCGACAACATAAAAAAATTCTTCCGTGTCCTATTGGACAATTACATTTATGAATGTTTCTGAACATGGCAAAAATTCTGTCATCTTGTGTATCAGTAATCAAGTGCATATCCCCACATGTTAAATTGTACCAGCTGTTGTATATTCCTTTGACTCTACTGCTGTGGAACGTTGATGTAGTCCGAACAATAATTACAATATTTTTCAGTGAAATATGATCATATTCAGTATAATTCCAATTATATGGTTCTTCAATGATACTTATATTTCGGAACGATAAAATGTACAATATGAGTATACAAACATAGATCTTTATATTTTCGATCATTTTTAGAAGCAATGTCTAAATTATAATCTAATTTATATTCAAAGTTTTAACTTTTTCTCAAAAAGCTCTTTATAAAGACTTTGTGTTATTTCATATAAAATAATCTTTGTTATTATCCTAATAATCTTTGTTATATTATATATAATATATACCAATTTATATATTATACTCAAATATATAGAATATATTCTAGTTATTCTAAAAAGAGAAAGTGAATTTAGCAGATATTAATATTCCCTTGAATGGCGCTCACGATTTGCATAGAAGGCTATAACATTTAATAATTGATATAGTTGCAATAGAAGTAGCATTTGAGAATAACACTTGGTAATGCATTTACTGGATGCGGTGTTTTGTTCATTTTTACTACTTGCAAAGGAAGATTTAATAATAAAGATTTGCTGAATTATAACTAATATAATAGTTAATTAATAACATATTAATGCACAGTTTACTGATCAATCTTCGTCATAGATGATGTCTTCTATATTACAGATAAGGGATCATACGTCATGAAATATAGTTTGACTCTTATGCTTTATATTATATATGTGTTGCCTAAACCTAGTTTTTAACATTTGATGTTTTTCCTATATACTGCAATCCACATGTACATTGTATTTTATACACTACACCTGCGGTATTGCAGTTATACTTATCATTAATATTTAATGAAAAACAAGTGTTTGTCGTATTACTTACGATACAATTTTTATTATTTATAACATCACAAACTATACAATTTTTTCTGTTACATTTAAAAGATCTAAAATTGAAATCATTACTACTTACGTATTTTTCTAATACGTTTGAGTACATGTAACTTTTAAGTCATAATTTTTGACGTTGCTTTTCCGGTGTCGCCACCTAGTTTAGTTGACTCAGACTAAACTTACAACGGGCCATCCAGCAGCATCTGACAGGGGGCTGCCCTGCTTAAGGCGTTTGCATGCTGTACCGAGATCTATAAAGATCTACCACCTTCACTCTATGCGCTACGCGACCTAGCTATTTGTCATTACCTGTTCTCTTAAACGTGAAAAATAAACAAAACATAATAATGATAAATCAATATTTTATAATTAAATAATAAAATTGATAATTGTTTTTAGATTTTCTATAATTTAAATCAAGTTAAAATAAAAAATTGAAATTTAAAATAAACGTCATTTTTATGAATTGACTAATAAAAACCATACGTTGTATCAGAATAATAATTAGAGGTCATCAGGAGAAACTGCTATGCTATCAGGTTTCGTCCCCTAACTCCTCTATTCGACATAACAGCGGGGCCAAATACATGCTAATGATGTATTTCCTCTGATAAAACTATCTAGTATCTTATTCTAATACAAAGTATATTATTTATTATCCATCCATAAAAATTTGCCACTTAAGAGTTTTAATTTATTCTTTATATTATTGTGTTGATTTAAATATTTTACTATTTTCTGCTTGATGTTATTTTTATAGTAACCTAGTTTAAGACATGTATCTATTAAATTATTTAAATGATTTTGAAGAAATCCAATATCATTACATATTGTTGCAATTCTTAAAATTTCATTATTTAATGTATTATATTTTATATTAAATGGCATGCATGAATGCTCATGCAAAAATATGTTTTTTGTAAATTTAAATATGTCATCTTTACGATATAAATTTATATTAGTTTTAGTTAATGTTAATTTAATGTTCATATCTAGATATACACCTTCTTTATCATTAATATTGGTTTTGTTAAGAATAAGGCTTTCTGGATAAATGTGCTCACTAATTGAATAAAAATTATTAGAATTAAATACACATATATCATCAATGTATCGAAACATATATTTATATTGCTTAGATTTAGTTTTTACACAGTTATGAACAAATTCATATTTTATATAGCTTAAAAACAAGGCAGCTATAATTGGGATACTATTACCACTCATTGGAACACCTTTTACTTGTCTAAATATAGATGTCCCTACTTTTAAATAATTTTGATTTATCAAAATATTTAAGGATTCTATTAATTCAATTTTATCTATATATTTATATTTACTTAATGGTTTAATTTTTGTTAGATAGGCGTTATAATTATTATAACATATATATATATATATATATATATATATATATATATATATATATATATATATATATATATATATATATATATATATATCTTTTTCCGAATATAAGATTAATTAATTTTACTAACGCTTCTTTAATATCTACTAAATCTAGATTTGTATAAAGCGTACTAAAATCGTATGTATTTATATTTTAAAAATTTATTCCTTTTGTCTGTTCTAAAAATTCTTTTTTAGAATTAATACTGAAATAGTGTTTTATACCAGTATTAATTTCGATTATCTTGCAATATTTTTTAAAATGTGCTTTAATTACTTTAAGTATTTTATTCATATAGAGAGAAAGTGGTTTTAATGTATATTAAAACTCACTACATATGAACCTAAGTTTTAATTGGATTTTTATGTAATTTTGGATTCCAATATAATACAGGTATAGTTTTATTATCTAATTCAATTTTTATACCCTTTTTATTCATTATAGAACAGTGACTTGTAATAATTTTTCTAAACTTAACCCACTACGTTCATATGTTGGATTTACATTTAAATCATTAGAATTAACCTATTTCATTCGTATATCATAATAAAGCTTTTTGCATATGAAGACAAAGTTATTATTAGCTTTATCAATAGTTGTTATTATATAGTTATCCTTTAATTTAGATGTTCTTTTGATGTTCTTAATACAACTGTGTTTAATACCACTGTGCGTAATACAACTGTTTTTTTCAGCAGCTCATTCCTTTTCTAGATTATGTCTGAAAAGTCCAGTACGATTTAGTACGGTTTAGTACGATTTAGTACGGTTCAGTACGGTTTAGTAAGGTTTATTACGATTTAGTACGATTAAGTACGATTTAGTAAGGTTTAGTACATTTTAGTACGATTTAGTAATGTTTAGTACGATTTAGTACGATTCAGTACGGCTTTCGTCCTAATTGCGGTGACAGTTTATACCTGATTTTAGAAGAATATATTCACTTATATCTGATTCTATTATGTTTTTATTTTTCATATTATTTAAAAGTCTACCTATATTTATGTTATCTATACCTTTATTAATGAATTTTATGGTCAGTGTATATTTTTATTGTTATTATTATCATTTATTGTTCGATCAATAGAGTCGGTATTTCATTACCATGAGAAGAGAAAACGTTCAAAATACGAGGAAAGAATAATTGACATTGAGCGTAGTATTTTCTGTCCCTTTATAATGGCGACCAATGGTGCAATTGGACCATCTGCTTCTGGATTGCTACGAACACTAGCACACAAACTATCTGTCAATAGTGGCGAATCCTACGCTGATGTGATTACTGAGTTGCGAAATAATTTGAGCATTTGTACAGCAAAAATGGTTTCACGCTGCTTTCGTTCACCAATAGTGAAAATTTTTGTTCCACGTGAACTATGGTGATACAAAATCAAGAAAATATAATAAACATTGTTGAATAGTAATATTTTTTATTTTTTATTTGTTACTCAATTGCGCTGGCTTTGTAAATAAATTATCTATCTAAAAAAAATTATTGTTCGATTATAGTATTTTTCATTACAATAACTCTCTATTATACAACTTAACCTATCATACTCGTTAATTAATCTTTGATTTATTGAACAAATGATATCTTTAGAAAATATTAACATATATATGTATATCTTTTTCCGAATATAAGATTAATTAATTTTACTAACTCTTCTTTAATATCTACTAAATCTAGATTTGTATAAAGCGTACTAAAATCGAATGTATTTATATTCTGGAAATTTATTCCTTTTGTGTATTCTAACAATTCTTTTGTAGAACTAATACTGAAATAGTGTTTTATACCAGTATTAATTTCGATTACCTTGCAATATTTTTTAAAGTGTGCGTTAATTACTTTAAGTATTTTATTCATATAGACAGAAAGTGGTTTTAATGTACATTAAAACGCACTACATATGAATCTAGGTTTAATTGGATTTTTATGTAATTTTGGATTCCAATTTAATATAGGTATAGTTTTATTATCTAATTCAACCTTTATACCCTTTTTATCCATTATATAACAGTGACTTGTAATAATTGTTTCTAAACTCAACTCACTACGTTCGTGTTGTGTTTACATTTAAAAATTACTGTAATTTTCTGAAGATACTAACAGAAGTTATCGAAATAGCAAAAAACATCACCTTTTCTTTGATCCAGCTCCAATAATTCGTTATCAATAGTGGATCATATCAACTATTAAAAATATATAATGTTTTATACACTTTAAGCACTAGCGATATATATAAAAATAAAATAGTACTTTTGTGATCCTGCTCCAAAATTCCAAATTTAAAAAGATTGATCTCTTTTTTCAAAATAGTACATAGATAATATCAAACAGAACATAAGTATGTTCTGTTTATAAGTTTTATATAAGTTCAAAATAGAAACAAAGCATATTGTATGCTTCGTTTATTTTATATATTATGAAATATCATGCAATATATATCGATTTTTATAGCGAAACCGTGTGTTGTAATATATAGATATTAAATAAAATACATATGTATATTTATATATAAATATATATATATATATATATATATATATATATATATATATATATATTAATATTAAATAAAATTTATAAAATTTCTATTCATAAAATATTTTTACATTGTCACAAACATTTGCGAAAACTCATTTTATGAGGTAGAGAGATTTGAGTTTATTATATGAATACAATCTATATAATTAGCTGAAATTCGTATCTAAGAATATATGAAAAAATTATAAGTAAATTAAACACGTCGGAGCGATCAAAGAATTCAATGATAACGAATTTTCCTACCAATGCAGTAAAGGAGGTTAGTAGAGATTTAGTTTATCTTAAATATATATACAGGAGGGGGAATTCTCCCGGTACCAAAATTATCCAATCTGGTGATTATCAAACTTGGTGCTTCTGGAAAGGCAGAACATGTTTAATGCTTTTATAAGAGGCTTTGCCGATCAATTTAAAAATGAATCTTATTCAATGCTATAAAATACTACGAATCTGAAATTAAAATATCATTCATCACTCCAGATCTGGCAATGTCGTACGTCGACTACTTTAAAATCGAACATTCTGAACGAGATATAATTTCTTCCAAGCCAATCTTTGCAACAATAAAGATAAACAACCTTCATTTCAGTGGAAGATATATCAACCCTAGAAAGTGATTACAAAATCTCTAACATTCGCTTTATAAAAGGGATTAAAGGTTTCCCCATTCCCGTGGCGTTTTGCAATGACCCGTTGGATGAAGCTCTAGGACTGTCGATTTCGACATGCAATCCTTTTATGGGGTATAATTTAAGATTTTTAATCATCATAGCCCACTCACTAACGTACTCTTACTGCAACAATTATCATAAGTGGGGGCATTGGTATGCTGGATGTTCAATTTCCCATAAGTGCGGGGTGTGTGGTACAACTGATGTACATCCTAGGATGTGTGAAGGTAAGTCATTTTGCTCAAACTGCTGTGGTGAGCACCCAGCATGGTTAAGAAAGTGTAAAATCTTTAAGGCATACCAAAAGAGACACAAACGTGTGATAGCAAAACCGACTAGATACGTGGAAGCTGTTTCGTCTAACAAGAAAGACGAAATGATGCTGGATATATAAATTCTGAAACTTATTGAAGAGAAGCATCATGCATCAATGATCCACCTTGAAAAATTGGTCAAAAAATTGGTGGGACAATTAGCGGAATCGTTCCGTTCTTATATTTATGGGAATACAACAGTATAAAGAAGCCACCAAAATCTAAGAAAAGAGCAGGGTTAGCGCTGAGCATAGACGATCTGACGCTGGCTTGGAAGGATTTGATCTGGACTTGGCTAACGAGGGAAATGATGATACTGCTCGTTGGTAAGCAACTCACCTGTCGTGACTGGTAGCGGAATGGGCTACCCTTCTGCCTCTAATTCCAAATAGGTGGAGGGCGTCTAATTCCGGTTACACTGATGCAATGAGTACTCAAGAGCCTTCACTGAATATCATTCTGTGGAATTCGGGAGGTGCTTCTGCCCTTAGGCTTTTATCTGGTTGCGATAGAGATGCTATAGTCCTTCAGGAGACGCGGTCTATCCGTCTCTTCCAGGACATTACTCGATTTATCCCAAAGCACATTATCACTAACTTTACTCTATTCATAACCCATACTCACTCCTCCTCTTATCAAGATCTTCTAACATTAGTTAAATGCTCCTTAAGGTCCTCCCAGTTACTAAACTAATCATGTCCAGCCTTTTCTTGCTTAGCAATATCACTTGTCAAGAACGGTGAACGCATCAGTATAGCCAATGTCTACATACGGCAGGGGGAGATTCACAAAAATCGTGATTGCCTGGACCGTATTTCAGGTAGCGGCTATGACATGTTACTCGGAGACTTCAACGACAGAACTGGTCGTTGAATTAATGCAGTAATTCGCAGAGTTAGGAATGACTATCCTTTACATAAACCACAAACCTCCACCTTTCATTGCTATACAACAAATTCACTCCTCGACATATTACTGCTACATATGATGTGGTTGTTAAAACCCATCTGTACTGAGCAGTCGCGACAACAGTAGACTATCTCTCATGACCTATTCTGCTGGCGGCTGGAGGATATGTTGCTTAGAAGGAGGTTTCACTATGACCACATAAGTGTGGCCTTCATTCAAGCAGCTATCCAATTCTTCCCCGTGATAGGGAATGAGATTTTGACCGGATTTATTTCCTACTTCTCTTCGCAAGCTACCGGGATCCTTTCGAATACCTATAGAGGTCGTATTTACAATCCCACTCCAAAACTTAAGGTCATAGCAAAAATGCTACACCTTTTCAATCTCTCTGCTCCTTCAAGCAGGTTCTCTTGAATGAATACTGGAGTTCTAGATATAGGCTCCAGTTGAGTAGGGACAGGACGAGTATTACTCTTCTTAACACTCTCAGGCTTCCTTCTGGAGGATATTCAAGAAGAAAATGTTTGTCTGCTGGCTGGAGAGGACATCGGGTTGGATTGTTAGTGTAGGCCTTGATAGAGTTTTAGGAGTTGCTAGGCCTACTTAATTATGGAGCCACGCATTCTCCCCTAGCCAATCCCGCCTTGGCGTGACTTCAGGAGCAGGACTTAACTGTTACGGATATCCTTAACTCCTGGTGCCCATTTCCGGGCACCTCTAAATCCGTCGCTCCACTCTCTTCTCGAGTTTGCCAGCTTTTGACAGCCAATCAAAGAAAATAAGTGGTCGTCACAATGCTTTTAGCCTCACCATCCGATTTTGCCGGCATCATTTGTAGCCGAAATATATTTCTACCAAAGAAAAAATCGGTTTCAGGTCCTACAGATCTGCGGCCCATTTCGATTCAAAATTTCCTCATATCCATCTACGAAAAAGCGCTTGCGCGTAAAATCCGCGACTATTTAAGTAGGCGTAACTTAATCTCACCGAATTTTCATGGGTTTGCCAAAGGGCGCTCGGTCTATTCAGCAATTGGTACTGCATCAATTTTGTCAGGATAACTGTCATCAGCTTGCTGTGGCTGTTTATCTAGACTTTTCCGCTGCGTTTGACCAGATCTTCATTCTCTTCGTTATCTCCTCTCTTAGGTCCCTCGGGCTGCCTGCGAGAATTGTTAACAGGGTGGAGATATTACTGTAAACCAAGCAATTCTTTTACGAAGACGACCCTGATGCACGTCAGTTTTACCCTATTACGGATGTGCCTCAAGGTTCACCAATTACTCTAATCTTATATCTTGCTGCCTTTATTGTTCTATTCAGAGCTTTTAAACGTGATCATCATCTCGTGGTATATGCTAATGATACCACATCCCTCTTTTCTGGACGCAGGTGCAAATATGTAGTCTCAAAAGTCAGCCGTTTCTTTTTAAGATTAAAAGATCAGCTTACCCATTCCAATCTTATTTTAAACTCCAAAAAATAGCTGATGATTTTCTATCATGGCGCCCCTGCCAAAAAAAATTAACAGACTAGCACTCTCTGCACTCTCCTCCATTTTGCAGCCTCGACAATTCCCCACCTTTACGGGTCGAGTAAAATATTTGGGCTTCATCGTTACGGTGAACTGGCCGACAAAAGCTGACCTGAATAGACTTAAACAGATCCTGAAGAGAGCTATGTGGGCTCTAAAACGGGCCCATCATATGTCATTGAATTAGAAAACTCAAGTACGCCTTTGGGGGTACTTGAGCTATCTCGGGATTAGTCTTCTTCTCTAGAGGACGTCCTCCCAAAGCAAAGACTAAAGTTTCTCAAGCTCCTCATCTCGAGATTACCGACCATAGTCCGCATCGACTGGACTATAAAGGGTGAGAGATCCCGAATGGTTCAATCCGAAAGCGGCGCTCTGGTGCGGCCGGGGGCTTAGATCCATCTGGACTGAGGCCGTGAAGGTATAGAAGAAGTCAGAAGTTGTTGGCGAAGATAGAACATAGAAGCACGCTATTTTATCAAACTATGTGTTTTTGTGTTTTTATCAACTTATGTATGTTCTATTAAAAAATCTTATTATTAATATCTAAGAATACGAATTCGTCTGAAAAGCACCAACTTCGCATTTCGATTAAAATATACTAGTTCTAAAATAAACTGCAAAAAATGCTTGATAATAATTGAGTTTTGCAGTTGATTTTTAAAATAATATAACCGGTGCGCGACGATACACTTAAAATATTTGATTAAACGCCTATTAAGGTTTTGTGATCACTACAAAACAACAATATTCATGAATTATTTTTGTAAACTAATAGTATCATGTCGACATATTGTTTCGGTAGTTACTAACTCGCTTTAGAAGATTTTCCCATACTTTTGTTACTTGTATATTGGTTTCATTTGCGTTTCCTTTCGTAGATAAAATCAAATCGGCATGCCTTATATATTCTTCGTCCGGAAGCTGACAATTAGACACGCTTATTGCATCTTCATGCATAAATTGTCGACACTGCATCAATCGGCTTATTCGAGTATTATTATCCAAGGCACATATCCACACTTCGTCAACTAGATCCATAAATTCGGCTTGAATAAGAATAGCAGCGTCTATAAGGGTAACTGTGGAGTTTGATGATTGAATTGACGTTAGTATTCGTTTTCTTAGTTCTGGCCAAACCAACTTATTTAATAACTGCAATTTGTCTGGATTATTAAAAACAATAGATCCTAATACCTTTCTATTTATTTCCGGCTTTTGACAATTTTGATTTTTAGAAATTATTTTATCACCGAAGGAATCAATCAATTTTTGATACAAATCAGTTCCTGGGCAATAGGTTTCATGGGCTTCTTTGTCACAGTTTACGATTTTTATTAAATCTCCATTCGTTTGGTTAAAAATAATATTCGACACTGACGATTTTCCACTGCATATTGGACCAGTTAAGCCGATAACAAAAGTATTTTCATATTTAGGCGAACCAGGTTTGCACATGGAATTTCGAAGGTAGGTTCCGATTAAATGCTTACGGCATTGACTTGATGACATTTTCTGGTTAGTCTTGTCACTAAATATCAACGGAACTGTATGTACGGCTAAAGCGGGTCGACCAAGTTCTTTTCGTTCTCTCTGTACATTAACCACATTGCGAACGGTTTCATTTGTTACTACTAGTAGTTCGTGTTCGGGATCCAATGCTGGTCCATATATATCATTCAGTGGTTTACAGACAACGAAAAGGTTAGGATGGCATCGTTTTAAAAAGTCGTAAATGTGATCTACGCGAACATTAAACGGCTCAATCAGTTCGCATAAGTATTTTTCTTTATTTAAGATGCTAGTCGTAATACCAATTGTTAGACAATTTCTGGTAAATATAGCAGATTCACTAAGTAATAGTTTATGCCCATAATGCATTCGATCGAATGTGCCCCCAAGAACAGTATAATCGAAGGCATTGTTTTCGTCATCCTCATTATCGTCTGGTAGTAAACGCGCAATCGAGTTTTCTGAAATTGGAACACACTCACAATTATCAGGTTCATATAATAAGCACTCTATATTTGTATTAATATCATGATTAAGTACTGCACACTGGTAAATCAATCTAATAAATTGCGTCTTTCGTAACCGCGATGTATTTCCTGGCATACATAATTGAATGTTTAATTTATTTCTGCATAGCTGCTGTAAAAGTGAAGACGTGAATTCAAATGAAGCTGGTAGTCGACATAGTTTGAAAACAGGTGCTTTCATGGTTTGACAATCATCTTTGGTCATTTTTGAATATTATTTATGACGTAACTTAATTAACGAGAAAATAAATAATTGTGATTTATATTATCAGAAAAATACCATTTTTAATTTGTCTAAAGTTGCCGAGTTGATGACGTTTACCAATAGATCCTAAGAACAATTATGACATTTTATTCCTTATATAAATTGCATTTGATACGAACAAAGCCATTATGAAACCGGACTGAAATGATTGAATTTAGAATTTGTTTAATCGTGCTTTCTGAGACTCGGTAAAGTTAGTTAAAAACACAATGAATTCCCTCTAAATGTATAAATTTAAATACCAGACTATAACAAACAAGTCTTTCAGTTAAAAGCCATTCACCCTCGTACTAGAATGTGATATACAAAAATTGCATTTATCTGTTGTTCTTATCATTTCTATGAGCCGAAATAGGCCCATATAAACGGGCCTATTTATAAAATTACATTTTATAGGGCTGAAACCTGAAAACATATCAGTTCCTCCTGATGACCTATATTCCTTATTCGAATTCATCATATATAAATTATTAATTAATTCATAGAAAATGATTTTTATTTTAAATTTTAATAACAAATTCTAACGTTAAATAAATAAAAATTATAAAAAATCTTATTATTCTGCTAATTTTCAAGCAAGTTTGATTATTTTTTCTTATAATTAATTATTTATCAACAAAATATTATTAAAATATTAAATTTACAATATAAAAATCAACGAAATATTATTAAAATAATAAATTTACAATATATAAATACAAAAAAATATTATTAAAATATTAAATTTACAATGTAAAAATCAAAAAAATATTAAAATATTAAATTTACAATGTAAAAATCAAAAAAATATTATTAAAATATTAAATTTACAATGTAAAAATCAACGAAATATTATTAAAATAATAAATTTACAATATATAAATACGACATTAGCATGCATTTGGCCCCGCTGCTATGTTGGGAGGAGGAATCATTGCCAAAACTTGATTACATAGCAGTTCCTCCTGATGACATCTATTCCTTATTCGAATACTACGTCTGCGATTTATTGGTCAATTCATAAAAATGACGTTTATTTTAAATTGCAATTTTAAATTTTAACTTGATATAAATATAAATTGTATACAATCTTATATTATTTATCTTTATTTTCATTCATATATCGTATAAAATACATGGACTCAGTTATCTGATCTGATTAGGAAAACAGTAATATAATGTGATAATTTTTTGCTATTATTGCAATTTATGCAAGATTACCAAGTAGATTATGACTCGCATAATAAAAATGAAAGTTATCAATTACGGATATAACGTATGAATATATGCAAAAACTTTAAAATGTACATATCCTTCGGTTGTCTATACTACCTAAAAGAAATAAATATTTTGTGAACAACTGTAAGATAAAATAAATTATTTAATCTGGGCCATTATATATATTCATTTAGATTAATTCTTTCATCTATATTCAAAATACAACTCAAACTTTAATAGTCGGTCTTAATCCATTAATGCACATTCATAACTTTCTTTTTTAAGGCAATAATAATTTTTGAATACAAAAATTACTAAAATTAGATAGAAATTATTACTGATAGAAATAAAATTAGATAGAAGTTATTATTTATGTTATTTTTATAAAAAATATAATTTTTTCATCAAATTCGTCGAGATCTGAAAATTTATTTTTCTTATTTATATTTTCTAAATAATAAAAAGAATTTATTTTTACGTGGCGAATGTGTTCCGGTCCACGATTACGTGACCACAACAAAAAGCAAAACTCTAAGTCATTAGCATGTATTTGCTAATGACTCAGAGGGTCTGTAGGGTACCTCAAGGGTATGTAATAGGACCCAAACTGTTCAGCATATACATCAATGATCTGCTTCTACATGTAAAATTTCGATGCTTGCTTTACGCTGATGACCTAAAGATTTGGCGTCCAGTTAAATCAAATAAAGATGCTCAATTACTCCAAGCTGATATTGATACTGTATATTCATGGTCGGTTTCCAATGGTCTCCAGCGCAATAATAAAAAAATGTACTTCCATGTGTATCTCTCGATCGAAACATACTCAACTTAGAGTTTACCATCTTGATGGTGTAGCCATATCGATAACCGACTCATATAAGGATATTGGTGTTTGGGTACGACAAGATTTAAACACTCACATGCATACCGACTTCATGCGCTCACAGGTCAGACGAGTCGTTGGTCTTTTTCGCTGGTCCCTTTTAAAAGTTGATATTTCTTGTTTTATTACCATTTCTAACGCTTTGATTCTAAGTATACTTTTATATGCTTCACCATGCTGTTACCCTATTACTAAGAAAGAATGTAATCACATAGAAAATGTTTATCGCTCCGCCACCAGATTAGTTCGTACTGTCAGACATTTGGAATATAGGGATGGATTTAGGTATCTAAAAATACAGTCTTATTTCATGCGAATTCGTGCTGATATGTGCCTCTTATGGAATTCTTTACATTCTAAGGATCATCAATTGCGTCACTTGTTGAGATTGCGAGATCAGCCCGCACTACGCGGATATTCATTAATGCTTGGAACACTACGCCTATGCCACATACGTATCTCACTTTTTGCATAGTATCGGTATGGAATCAACTTTCCGATACGACTGTTAACTCTTGTAATATTCATGCGTTCAAGCTAGAGTTGAATAAAGATTTAGCCAAGATAATCGATTGCGATTTGTGAAGTTTTACTTTGATTTCCTGTGATGCAACTTGTAAAGTGTCTTTGACTCACTGTGTTGTCTATATAATAATTATGTGCCGAGAAGATGGAAAAGGAGGATGCATTTTAATGTGATAAAGGAGGGAGCTCGGCGGACGTCGATAAAGAGCTGATTCCAGGCGAGGGGGCGGCGACGAAGAATGATCGGATACCGTAGTTGTTAGAGTAATTGAGAACGTGGAGTAAGATGGAATTACGGGGACGCATATATAGAGAAAGGTGAAGCTAGTGTCATCTAAGAAATGAAAGTTTATGAACGATGGGAAGCCGACAGCATAAGACGAAAAATGATGAGAATGCGGAGTTTGATGCGGATGTGAATGGTAGGCCAGGAGAGTTGGGCAATATATGTGGATGTGTGGTCGAAGTGACAGAGACGTAGGAGCATTCAAACGGTAGAGTTGATTATGCATTGTAGGGGTAAGATGATGTATTTTGGAGAATTGGCAAAAAGGCTGAGGCAGTAATCGATATTAGGAAAAAGCGATGAAAGAACATACATATAAGAGCGGAAGTCGATAAGGGAGCGGATACGGCGGATGTCACGGAGAATTAACTTAGACGAGCGGACCTTGTGAAGAACGAAGGGTTTACGGGATATGTGATCATTGAAATGGAAGCCTAAGAAAGTGAGATTATTGACTATGGGAATGATTGATGAGGCACAAGATACAGGGGGAGAATCCACATTATCTTGGACTTGTGAAGGTTTAGAAAGAGATGAATACGAGAGAGACGTATGTAGATAGAAGAAATACAGTTAGAGGCAGAAATGCCGATATTGTGTATGTGATGGGAGAGTATATAAGCATAGATGAGTATTTCATCGGCATATTGCGTGACTTTAAAGGATTAAGATTGAGTAAACGGAGAGAGATCGCCAAACAGGGGACCTATGGCTGA
Source organism: Pomphorhynchus laevis (assembly GCA_012934845.2). Lineage (NCBI taxonomy): Eukaryota > Metazoa > Acanthocephala > Palaeacanthocephala > Echinorhynchida > Pomphorhynchidae > Pomphorhynchus > Pomphorhynchus laevis. The sequence continues at coordinate 95,159 of WNNJ02000878.1, read as the reverse complement.
ACGTTATGGGATCCCGCAGAAAATAGTGATGGGATGAGAGGATGATGAATTTAAACAGACGCGAAAATAACGGTCGGAGAGATACGAGGCAAACCATGATACGGAGGAGGAAGAAAAGCCGTTATCATAACGAAGGCGAGAAAAGAGGATGACGTAGTCGATGATATTGATAGCAGAAGAGAGGTCGAGGGAGATGATAACACTGTATATATCCTTGCCACGAGAAATTAGTAGGTCGTTGTAAACTTTGATGCAAGCGATTTCTGTGGAGTGATTAGAGCGGAAAGCGGATTGGAAAAGAGGGTACAAATTGGATGATGAGAGATAAGCGTTGATCTGTATTAAGATGATGCGTTCTAAGAGCTTCGAACGAAAAGGGATGATTGAAATTGGGGGATAGATAGAAGGAAGAGAGAGATTGAGTGATTACTTCTTAAAGAGGGGATGAACGATGGCGGATTTCCAGTGTAAAGGAAATATACGACTGCGAGTGGACGAGTTAAACATGTCAACAGGCTGAGCATGTTGATTTAAGTACAGGTGTATGCAGGAAATCGACAGGTGAGGTTTTGTTGGGCAAGGACATGAGAACAGATGATTCTTTGGCAGGTGAGATAGGAGAAGATGAAAGTGTTCAGGGAGGATGAGGCGAGGCGAGTAACTGTGATATGGAATTAAGACGGGATTGTGAGAAAGCAACGTGGATACTTTGGTCTGAAGAAATGACGAATAATCATGGCGATCGATACTGTAAGACGAAGAGGAACGAGAAAGGATTGAGTTAAAAGTATTCCCGAGAGACTTAAAGTTTTAATAATAATTTATTTAATGTGGTAAATGTGTGACAGATACACGCTTACAAGTCCACTAACAAAAAAAACACAGCATAAGTCATACAGGTTTATTAATTAATTGTTTAAATGACATCGGATTAGGCGTTTGAAGCACGCCATTTATGTTGATTGGCGGATATGAATGGGCAGATGATTCCTCGAGAAAAGATCAGCCACAACGAAGGAGTGGAAGCCAAAATAGGTAGAGTAGTTTAAGAAATGTAAAAGAAAGGAATTACGGGAACGCGGGAACGCAAGGAACAATAAACAGGACGAGAATTGTCGAGAAAAGGAAGGTTGAGAAATGAAGGGGTATGAAAAGTTATAAGGCGAAAAGCAATGATAAGAAGACGAATTTGAGCACGACAATAAATGGTAGGCAAATCGATAGAAGCAAGATGGTGGGATGTATGATCAAAACGACGAAGACGGAGGAGAACTCGGACGGCTACGTTGATGATGCGTTGTAAAGGAAGAAGAGTGGATTTAGGTGAGTTGGAAAATATACTCAGACAGTAATCAAGTCTTGAGAAAATGAGAGAAGATATGAGAGTCATACATGAAGGGAAATCGATCAATCTACGAATTTGACGGATGTTGCGGAGAATCAATGTAGATGAGCGTACTTTATCTCTAACGAAAGGTTAAAGTGAAAGTCTGTTGTCGAAATGGAAGCCTAGGAAAACGATATTATCAACGATATGAAAATTTGTAGAAATTAATGATACGGAGGGAGGTTCTACACCGAAGCGTCGAGGAAGGATCCACATTATTTTTGATTTATTAGGATTCAGAGAAAGACGAAGAGAAGATAGATGATTGAAAATCGAGGCAAGAAAGTTGGAAGCAGAAACACTAAAATCATGAATACGATAAGCAGGCGCGTGATCATAGATGATAATGTCATCAGCATATTGCATAACATGAAAAATAAATGTATGAGAAATAGAAGACAAATCACCGAGAAGAAGAGAGAAAAGCAAATGGCCTAATTCGGAGCCTTGTGGAACACCGGACAGGATGAAAAAAGTATGGGAAATAAGAGAGTTAGAACAAACGCGAAAATTACGGTTGGATAGATATGAAGAAAACTAAGCAACAGTGTGTAAAGAGAAGCCACAATCATGACAAATACGATGAAGAAGAATCGAGTGATCGATTCGACGTCGAAAGCAGAAGATAGATCAAGAGAAACTATGACACTACATAATTTTTGATCGCGCAAGATGAGTAAGTCATTATAAACTTTAAGATATGCAATTTCAGTAGAGTGAACAGAGCGAAAAACAGCTTGGAAGGGAGGGAACAAGTTGGAAGAAAATAGATATGCATTAACTTGCTTGAGAAAACAAACGCTCAAGGAGTTTAGAGAGGGTTGGAAGAAGTGAGATAGGACTGTACGAAGATGGTAATGAAGGGTAGAGAGATTGTTTTTTGAGGAGAGAGCGAATAGTGCCGCATTTCCAGTTGGAAGGAAACGTGCGGTTGCGGATATACAAGTTGAACAAGGTGGTTAGGAAGGGTGAGATATATGAGCATATTTTTTTAAGCAAGTGTGTGGGAATTGGGTCAGAAGGAGATGTTTTATTAGTAAATGATAGAAGAACCAAAGAAACTTCGTCAGATGAAACGGGAAGAATGTGGAATAGCTCTGGGAGGGAAGTATTTAAAGAGTAGAGATGAAAGAAAGGGCATATGGGTAGAACGGAAATTAAATTAGATAGCTTAGATTGCAGGTAAGAAGAAAATTCATCTGGATTTATGTTGGAAGAGGACTCGAGTTGATTTCGCCAAAAGCGAGTACGTTTAGTTCGCATAAGAATGAGATAGGAACGGCAGAGAGAAAGATAGGAAGTTCGGATATTTGGAATGAGTGAGGTTGGATAACGTTTAAAAAAGCGATTAAACACACGAAAAGAGTGACGGAGCCGACGCTTAGAAAGACTACAGTCTGAATCGAACCAGTGGCGTTTTCAGTGGCGCGACCACTGAAAACGTCGTTGTCGAATAGGCAGCAGGTTATTAAGGATGTTCGTAAGTTCAGAATCAAACAGAATGTAGAGATCATCGGGAGAGAGATAGTTAAGAGGAAGTGAAAAGAGTGAAGAATTGAGTAAGGCTGTGCAGAGAATAGGGATATCGAGAAGCTTCCAGTGTCGACTTGGTGTAGATAATGGTAAATGCGGAGAAGGAGGATGGGGACGAGAAAGAATAAGAGTGACAAGGAAATGATCGGACGAACCAGGATCAGTAATTGACAAGGAGGTATAGTCATCGAAGCAGTTAGGAACAGCAATGATGTCGAGAGCATCGCGGAGAATATGAGTTGGGCTTCTTGAAAGTTATTTAATCAATAATTGAAAGTAAAGAGTTGAATAAAGTTATGATTTTATGCTTCCAGAACGAGTTGCATTTGGTACGTAGTAGGTTTATATGAGACCGGCGACGAGCAAGAAAAGAATCACGAAGAGACGGATTGAGCGAACGGGTATCACTTCTGAGAGATCAGTGATAAACTCGAAAGACATGACGGAGTCGACGCTCTGAGTGTAGGCATTGCATGTCAAACCATGAAGCACGTTGCAAGCGATGGAGAGGGTGAGGCTTGAAGGACAAGGGAAGAATAAGTGTGAATGTGAGTTCATAGTCGAAAAGAAAGGTGATACGTGATTAGAGGTTGATGTCATCGTGGGAGAGGATACAGACGAGTTGAGTAAGGCAGAGCGAGAAGAGGGAGATCAAGATTTCTCAAAGGGCGACGAAGGATGGTATGTGTTGAAGCGGTGTGTTGTTGGAAGTGAGATCAATGGTAACGAGAAAGTGATTATATAGACCAGGATTTGAGATAGACAGTAAAGTGTAGACATAAAAACGATCGGGGGACAGCTATGATGTCGAGTGCACATTTAAGATATGTGTGGGAGCAGTGAAGATGAGTTTGTATTCGTAGTTGGATATAATGTTGATGAACCGGATGGAATTAGTGGAAGAGAAGAGGTCGAGGCGAATGTTGAAGTCGCCAAGAACGAGTGAAGGGATGGAGGGCAACGAACAGTGGGGCAGGAGGTCAGCGATTTCGGTGAAAAATAAGGAGGTAGTCGCTAATGAACCAGGACGGCATACAATTGCTAGATCCAGAGTAATCGCGCTAGAAGAACGACAAGTAAGCAATTCAAAAGAGCAAGGACTGAAACAGGGAGTGATTTTGCGAAGAAACACAATGCGACGGGCAAATGCGACAATGTCGCGATGATTAGATAATTTAGAATGTGATGAGCTATGAGGGCGGGCGGACTCGACTAGTGAGCCACTGACAGAGAGCAGACGGCGAATGAAGAGGTTGTCGGAATCATAGTGCCCGGATTGGTGAGGTAGAAGAGATCAATAGATTGCTTGGTGAAAATGTTGATGATGAGATCAGATTAATGCAGAATAGATCTATTGTTGAGGAGGCCTAGGCAGAAGCCGTGTGCCGTGGTGATAGAGGGTAGCGGATAAGACACATAGGGGAAAATATTATTATCCTCGGTTAAAAGCAGAATAAGCATCTAGGTATATTACTAATACTTTCCGTTATGTAAAGTTTGAGAACCGGAAAAAGGCGGTATTTAAGTAAACATTACTCGTTTGCTACTAAGAAAGTAGCATGTTATCATCGACTCACTACTAGACATTATCTGTAAAGGTCAATTCAGTAATTTGACAAGGCGGTCCTTCATGGACATTGTCGTTTTCAACACTTGCTTCGTTTTACTTGATTTATTGCAAACAGATACGGCTACCAAGAAAATTGTCAAAATATGTGAAACATATCGTAGAAATTGAACGAGCAGAATTCATCCATGTGTATTTTTATCGATAAGAACAGCAAATCCACAGGCTTAAAAAAGTACTAAATATTTTGATTCACAGATAAGCTATTAGGAATAATTACAGTGATTGTATTCGAAAATACGAATTCCATCGGGATAATCGTGATAAGGCTTCTTTAATGGCGATTCAATTAGCACACAATTTTCTATTGCTGACTTCGATTGTTGTCTATACTCTTGTTGTAATTTTATTTATGTAATGAAAATATCATTAAAAATATATACAAGACATATCCCGGAGGATTTTTGTCCGATCAACATACAAACAAATAAAATAAATTAACTTTTGTGATTAACTTTTCGCGAAATATATCCATTACATTTTAACTACCAATTGGCTCGTGCTCAACTCAATAATTTGTTGAAAATCGCCACACTGAGCACTAGCCCCTATGTCACAAGAATATTCAGAGGTACAGCATTCCGTGGAATAGTCTATACCCTGATTTTAGTCTACAATGAGCTTTCTTATTTATTGATAACAAATTGTTTGGATGTTACCGATCAACTATTTCTGGAACAATTTGGTTGTTTTCCAAATAATTGATACTTTGAATTTATCGAACTCATCTGAAATAATTACACAAATGGTATATCACTATTTGTTGCTACAGAATTCATCAAGAATGAATAGATAACATTAGATCATGTAGCGGAAGATGCCGTTACTTTATTAGCTAGCGCAATACATCATAAGAGGATATGGTCAATTTGATTTGATAATTGGAAAATAAAGAGGATGTATTCAAACTCATTTATAATATTTCAGGACGCAATTTTAATAGATGACGCAAAAAATTCTACAGGTGATTTAGAGGAGTTTATATATTTTTACCTTGACGTGGCCAGGTTATATGAGCCGAGATAACCTAGGATTTATTGATATGGCATCCAACTCGTTTTGGAGAAAGTGAAAGATTTTTACAATTCCTGTTTTGAATGTATTTTCTTATGATTACGATTCTTCAATGCATTTTTAACTCATGGTCAAACTAAAGTAAGCGTCTTTAATTCATTGTTTTTAGGACAAGTTGAAGAGGGTGGAACTTTACGTATAACTCATAGAGTTCCAAAAATTCATCGTGTAGAATTTGCTAACACGTCTATGTAATCATTAGAGCTGATAATATCAGTCAAAGATTATTTCAGTTAATCTAAATCAACATAGTGTCATAATCTCATTTCCATAATCTCATTTATGATTCGGCGTCGCCAATGTAGTTATTAGGCATTTGTGTAAGTTTAAAAAAAACAAAATAATCGATCACTCAGTCCTGTTTGTGTTTCATGTCGCTTACTGTGAATTTGCTGTCAAGAATTTCTAAAACAAAATGTCAAAAAGCGACTTTAGCTCATTCATAAATGTTATATTATTATTAGTATACAACAGCCGATGAGCGATGGCTCGTTTGGCTGGATCTCAATGTAAAAAAGTACAATGTCAGTAAAACAAAAAAAATTAAATCAGGTTCGACTATCTATGAGAGCGATACACTGTTCAGCGCACGCCGAAATTCTCGGATGTTCCGGCATTCAATTGCAGATGACGGGAGTCTGTTCCAACTGTTTATTACTCGATCTCTGATATCCTGATAGTGTCGATGGACTTTTCTACAATGTTTAAGCGTTAGTCGATGTCCACGTAATTGCTCGGAGTTGCGTAGGCAAAACATGAAGTTGAGGGGAGGAGTGGGCGATAAAATTGCCCTCCATACCAGCATAAGATCAGTTTTTACCAAACTTTCACAAACCGTTGAAACACTTAGGATTTCTAACTTCTGGTCAAACGGCAGGTCTTTGACAGTAGGAACAAGATGAGTAGCCGACCGGAGAATTGATTCGTAAGCACAATGTTCTTGCACAGATGTGGATACGCTGCGGGAGATGCGTATAGCATTCGAGATTCGATGAGGGCCTTGTATATTATTCTGAAGCTACATGCCTCTAGTGATCCAAAAGATCGTCTAATGATGCCAATAGTACGACGGCAATTGGCCGAAACTTTATTTACGTGAGCGCTCATATCGAGCTTATTAAGCGTAGATACCCCTAAATCATCGATTTTATCTGTAGAATCAATCGACATGTTTCAAATTTTATAAGAGCACCGAATGTCTGGGGAGCCGATCTGCATATGTCTACATTTAGTCGCATTTATCATCAGTCCATTAGATATACACCATTTATTTATGGAATCCAGGTCTTTTTGAAGAGCGCTAACATCGGAATCATCAATGATTCGCCTCCAAACCTTAATATCATCTGCGTAGGTAACACATTCCGACGTTAAGTTGTTTGTAATATCATTTACATATATATTAAAGAGAGTCGGACTAATGGCCGATCCCTGCGGGACGCCTGTCGTCATCATTGAGTAACCAGAAAGATAATGGCTTATGCGTACTGCAAACGAGCGGTTGCTTACGAATGATTGAATCCAGCGTAACAAAGAGCCCCGTACAGCAATGTTAGATAATTTGTTTGCTAGCAAATTGGGAATAACTCTATCGAATGCTTTCGATAAGTCCATAAATATCACATCTACTTTGGAACCACTCCTCATCGAACCCACCCAGCTTGCACTCGCTTTTACAAGGTTCGTTACCGTTGAGCGATTTGGCCTAAATCTATGCTGACTGGGGCTGAGGCGATTGTTAGCTTTAAGGAAAGCGCTAAGGTGACGAAGAATCAATTTTTCTAATATCTTACAAGCTACAGATGTGAGACTGATGGGACGGTAGTTGGAAACCTGGGATTTATCCCCTTTCTTAAAAATTGGACGTACAATACCCTTAGTCCAATCATATGGTAGATAACCTGTGTGAGTGAACTTCTAAAAATAGAAGCTAAGGGAACGTATATTGCATGGGCCAATTCCTTTAAGAGTATTGGAGGTATATGAACAGGACCTGACGCGGCGTTTCGTGGTAATTTAAGTAGCTCATGCAGTACCTCTTCATCGCTAAATTCAATGTTAGATATGACTACTCTAGGTAAAAGTACATTGTGTTTAGTTTGGATTAATCGACACTCTATCTTCTTTGATAGCGAAATAGTCCATAAAATGGGCAGCTATATCAGTTGTGGAGGTCAAGATTGACCCATTGTCGGCCAATAGGTATGAACAATCTGTCGAGTGTATAGAACGTGGAAGTATGGTTTTGAAAGCCACCCAAGGATTGTTATGGGTGGACCGGCATATATTTGGGATAAAACTGCGTTTTTTCTGTTTTTTTTTCAGAATAGAAACCGTATTCCTGCAATGACAGTAGTGTTCAAAAGTTCCCCTTTTTTGTACGCATGGAAACATCTATCACGGCGTTTGATTAGAGCAAGCAATTCCGCATCTAACCATTTCATATGTAGTTTTCGTGTACATTCCTGACGCATCGGAGCAAAATAGTCGAGAACACAATGTAATGTGGTCTTAAAGTGATCCCAAGCTTCTTGAATGCCTGCTTTCGATGGGTCGGGCCAATACATACAGGAAATTATACTGGGCACGACATCATAGTTGATCTTAAAAGGATTCGACGTTTTAACCGTTTCGGCATATGGTCAAAGTGCGTTAAATTCTATTGAGATGGTAGAGTGATCGCTTGATCCTAGCGGAGGTCCGTATTTGACGTTTTTTATCAAATACGCTTCACTCGAAAAGCAGAGGTCAATAATTGAGGAGTTAGTACTCCTATGACGAGTATTCCTGTGAACATGTTGGACTAAATGTAAATCATTTATCGTGTTTAAAACCAGTAATGATTCGGGATCACATCCAGGAAGAGGAACGTAATCTATCCAATCAATTCGCGGCATGTTATAGTCTCCTAATAAAATAACTTTTTGACCCTTGAATGCATTTTCAATTATTGAGGATATAATCGACCCGGTTGGAGCGAATGGGGGCGATAGAAGACACCTAGAGAGAAAATAGATGAGGAAATATGCTGTTCCAGCAATAAATCACAGTTTTCAAAAATTTCATAAATTAACGTCAAATTCGCTAACGATATTTGTCAAAGAAAATGAGTTAGTCAAACAATTAAAGTCACATACAAGCAGAAATTTTTCGTGTCTAGCTGAGTCTATCAACAAACCAATAAACTTATTGTTCAAAATGTGGACTCTCTGTGATATATAACAACCCGTATTATAAAGGACGTTCATCGACTTCAATCTAATTGACAGGTACTTACAACAATTTTCACAATGATATTCCCATGCATAAAGTTTATCAAACTTAGACTTATTACTTCTAATACCCGAAAAGGACAAGTAACGATCGGCCCGTCCTATAGAATATTCGTGTAGGCTAACGACACTGTCTCCAACACCATTATGTGAACAAGATTTTATAAGCGCTAGAATAGACGGCCTGATTCAAGCACCTAAGCATAAAGTTCATAAAACTTGGACAATACTCTCAATATTTGTATATGATACTCTAAAACCTAAAGGACTGAGACTTACAGATTTTACACGAAATGGAATCAAAATAAGCTAGACTTCCTAGCTGCTGATGAATTCAATAGCTTGAAGACGTCACAGCTTCCAGCGTACGAAAAAGCGACCAACATAACAAAAATTTCGAATCATCAAATTGATTTCACCTGCATCAAGACTGATGCAGATTTCATTGTTTGCCTTGCGCAAAATGGTGTATTTATTTACTGTTATATCTTTATACACTATATCTTTATATATATCATATATAAAGATATGTAAATAATGTAATATTATATTACATACTCAGATGCAGGTGTTACTTTTGAATTGTTGATTGTAAATATGTCTGTTTCTGGTAAGACTGACACCAAAGTCAGACTGCTTGAGTATGAAGTTCTATGAAATTATGAGATGTGTGTTAAAAATTAAATTCAACAATCATCATCCGTTTATCTTAGTCGATAATTTTAGAATCCCAGGTAATCGAATCGGTATTGATGGTGCAGCTCCGCATTTCAGGTGCGCAGCTAATAAGTCTCTTTGGAACTTATTGCATGATGACCTTTTTATAATTCAACATGCAGATTTTGCTACTTTCCACTTTCTTAATTATCTACTATATCTTATCTCGTATCTATAGCTCAATGACGCTCAAAATTTGTATGATAGTCCTCCTATCGATAATAGTGATCATTTTGTTTTGATTTTTGATGTCAATATATTTGGAAATGCAATCTTGTGATAACGGTCGGAACTGTAGTCTAAACGCATTTGGTACCGTGTAGATAGATCATCACTTGTTGAGTATGTAATCTCTATCTCGCTTGAAACGTATACTACTGACATCGATGAGCAATGACAAAACATTCATAAGAAGTTGATACTCATTTCTAATCACTTCCCCCCCCCAAAAAGTGTATAATGATCACTAAACGATGGGTATATCCATGGTATGACTCTGAATTGAAAACGCTAATACGTAACCGGAATAGCCTTTACAGGATATACCGCTCCGATTCAACATATCGTTCTAAGTATAATCCGTGTCGAAATCAGTATGATTCGAGCTAAGAAAATACTTCTCTACCAGTATAAAATAATTAACTCAATCCAGTGTTTTTGAGAGATAAAAACACATACAATCAAATATAAATACAATAAATAACATACAATCAATCCAAATCCAGATCAATCCAGTTCCAGATCAATCCAGTTCCAGATCAATCCAGTTCCTGATCAATCCAGTTCCAGATCAATCCAGTTCCAAATCAATCCAGCAAATTTTACAGTTTCAACACACAAGGACGTCGATAGGTGGACGTAAGAAGACAGCTACGACCGACATTAACTGTGCTCAACTACAAGTACAGTGCTTGACACTCGACTGCAGCGTCTGGACTACAATCGCATGCGACAGCAGTAAGTCTAAAATAGACTTCCTATGCGGCTTTTGTGCCAACAAACTCATACGTGACCACTCCTATAAGAACATATCAACCTCCAATGTGTCCACTCAAACCACCCCAGTCGTTTCTGATATCCTTTGTCAACCACTGATCCTGTCATCACATGTACTTCTAATCCCATGTCTTCACCTCCCGATACCCCTTCCGTATCTTCACTTCTTTCTGGTTTCTCAATAACTTACATCCCTAAATCAAAATCACATGCACCAACCTCCACAATCCTTTAACTCATAACCTTTCCTCATATCGCTCACCACCCTCTATATTATCCAAATCCTATTTGTCTTCCGCTGTTAAACCTACTTCCTTGATATCCTCAACTCCCAGCTCTCCTATCGTGATCTCACCAACTCACGTTACTCGTCCTCCTTTACGGAAACGCTTTCCTTCTCGCGATCGTTGCGTCATCGTCACTAATATCACTCCTTCCACATCTTTATCTCCACAAGCACGTCTCGACCACGATGTTTCCGCATTCAGATCCATCATCTCGTCTCTTGTTCCTTCGGATAAACCATCCTTTTTCAACAACATCTCTCCTGTCGCATTCATTCGCATAAATAAATCTTCTCAATCTAATCTTTTCCATCCCCTTCTCCTAAAAATTGTTTTCAAGCATTGTTCTCACGCGTCTTCTGTCCTCTCCCAACGATTCAAACTCATGTCATCTTCAGCCACTCGCATTTTCCCCTATCGCACCCCCTCCAAAATCGCTCAACTATCATCTGCCCTATTCGACTAACTTGTATCGGACCTATTCGACTAACTTGTATTTTAGCTGGCTACATAATAGCTTCAGCACATAATACTAATAATAGCTTCAGCTATTAATAATAGCTTCAGCACATAATAGCTTCAGCTATTATGTAGCCAGCTAAAATACAAGTTAGTCGAATAGGTCCGGAAATATCTCAACAAAAAAGTACATTAATCGTTTAGCATTAAACGATTTAAATAAAAATAAACTACCCGACAATTTGTGTTCCGATCAAATTATAGCAACCTTCCCAATTTTAGGAAAATTTTGGACTTTCTTATTTAACCCTCTTTTGTATGGTCCTATACATGATATTGCATTAACGTTCGTAACTAGTGAACATAGGAAAATTCCTAAATCTACTAGAAAAAATAGATTTATTTTAACGTGGCAAATGCGTGCCAGCGCACGCTTACATGACCACAACAAAACAAAAATGTTAATCATGTGTCGAGAAGGTGTGAACGGAGGAGGTGTTTGAATGTGATAAAGGAAGGAGTGCGGCGGACGTCGAGAGGGAGTTGATTCCAGGCAAGTGGGGCGGCGACGAGGAAGGATCGGATACCGTAGTTCTTGGAGTAATTGACGGGAACGAAAGCGGATTGGAAAGGAGGGTACAGATTGGATGAGGAGAGATAAGCGTTGATTTGTATTAAGATGAGGCGTTCTAAGCGCTTAGAAAGAGTAGGGAATAATAAAATGGGGCGATAGATAGAAGGAAGTGAGGGGTCGAGCGATTGTTTCTTATAGAGGGGACGAACGATTGTATATCGAGCACAGTACTTGCAGTTGTCCATAGTTGGTGTCGGTCTTAGTTATTTTCTTAGGTCCTCCCATAAACGATGGTTGCCGTCGATGGTTGTCGTCGATGGTTGTCGTCGATGGTTGTCGTCGATGGTTGTCGTCGATGGTTGTCGTCGATGGTTGTCGTCGATGGTTGTCGTCGATGGTTGTCGTCGATGGTTGTCGTCGATGGTTGTCGTCGATGGTTGTCGTCGATGGTTGTCGTCGATGTATACTTCTGTATTTACTTTAGATTGTAATTTGTGTATGTTATTTATTGTATTTACTTTAGATTGTAATTTGTGTATTTACTTTAGATTGTAAGAACTTTAATAAACAATACTTTTTCTAAGAAATAATACTTTTCTAAACAATACTTTTTCTCCTTAAGAAACAAAAACTCGACTCCTCCCTTCCTTCCAGCTATCGCCCCATTTCACTACTCCCTACTCTTTCTAAGCTCTTAGAACGCCTCATCTTAATACAAATCAACGCTTATCTATCCTCATCCAATCTGTACCCTCCTTTCCAATCCGCTTTCCGCTCTAATCACTCGACAGAAATCGCATGCATAAAAGTGTACAACGACTTACTCATTTCTCGAGACAAGGCTCTATATAGTGTGCTCATCTCCCTCGACCTCTCTTCCGCATTCGACATTGTCGACCACTCCGTCCTCCTTTCTCGCCTTCGTTATGATTACGGCTTTTCTTCCTCCTCCGTAGCATGGTTCGCCTCATATCTATCCGACCGTTCCTTTCGCGTCTGTTCTAATTCATCATCCTCCCCTCCCATCCCTATTTTTTGCGGGGTCCCACAAGGTTCAGTCCTAGGTCCCCTGCTTTTCTCTCTTCTGCTTGGCGATCTATATCCGTTTATCAAACCTTACTCCTTTAAGGTCATGCAATACGCCGATGACATTCTAATCTATTCTCATGCACCCGAACATCGCATACACGATATTGGCATTTCTGCTTCCAACTGTTTTCTTCTATCTACAAACGTCTGCCCTATCTCCATCTCGTTCTAAACTCCGAAAAGTCCAAAATAATGTGGATCCTCCCCCGTAAACCAAACATATCTCCTCCTATATGCTTCCATTTCGATAATCACCTTTCTCTTAAACCCTTCGTCCATGACAAGGTCCGCTCGCCTAACTTAATTCTTCGTGATTTCTGCCGTATCCGCTCCCTTATCGACTTCCGTTCTTGTATGTCACGACTTTCAACGCTTCTTTTTCCTAAAATCGATTACTGCCTTATCCTTTTCGCCAATTCTCCAAATCCATAATCCTACCCCTACAACGAATAATCAACACCGCCGTTCGAGTGCTCTTTCGTCTCCGTCGCTTCGACCACACATCCACATATCTTGCCCAACTCTCCTGGCCCACCATCCACATCAAACTCCGCCTTCTTCTCGTTACTTTTCGTCTCATCGCTGTCGGCTCCCCATCGTTCATCAACCTTCCTTTCTTAGACGATACTCGCCCCACCTCGCTATCGCTTCGTTCCTATTATACCCTCTTACTCCACGTTCCCAATTAATTCAACAACTACGGTCTCCGATACTTCCTCGTCGCCGCCTAACTCGCCTGGAATCAACTCCCTCTCGACATCTGCCGCGCTCCCTTATTTACCACATTCAAACACCTCCTCCGTTCACACCTTCTCGACACCTGATTCACAGTCTTGTTTTGTTGTGGTCATGTAAGCGTGCGCTGGCACGCATTTGCCACGTTAAAATAAATCGTTTTTTTTTAAGGAGGGGACGAACGATTGCGGATTTCCAGCGTGAATGGAAGATACGACTGCGGATGAACGAGTTAAACAAGGTTGTGAAAAACGCGGATATCGATGAGCATATGGATTTTAATATGTGAGTAGGCAGGGGATCGGAATGTGAGGTTTTGTTGGGCAAGGATATGAGGACAGATGAGACTTCGGAATGTGAGACAGAGAGAAGATGAAAGTGTTCAGGAAGGATGAGGCTAGGCGGGGTAGTGTGGGATAACATGTAGACCGGGGTGTAAAAGAGCAACATGAATACTTTGGTCTCTCTATCCGAAACATAGATCTTTATCCGAAACATCACTCTCCATACATCCGAAACATCACTCATGATGTTCAATTATCCTCGAAGACACACATGAACACTGATAGTATATGCTCTTAAGGCAGACGCCGTACGTATATGCTGAAAAATTCGTTTTGTTTGTTGAATGTTGTGTGCTCCGAAACGTTGTTCAATGCTTTAATAAGGCCTCATATAGAATATAGCATTCAGGCCACTTTTCCTTGTACCCAAAGCGATATGGAGTATCTCGATAACATCCTTAAATGCGGATATAAGTTATGGATCACACTAGCTCGCATATTATATATGCAGAGCATATAGTAGAGTCAGATATGTGTTTTACCCGACCTAGCATACTAAATCTAGACTTGATTGCGATGTATAAGATTGTCAAGTGCTATGATGAATTCCCTAATGAACGTGTAGTTCATAATAAAAGCAATTGTCAACGTGATCATAGTTAGTGTTTTAGAACCCAAGATAATTAGAAATGTCCGAGTGTACACATATTGTTGTATCGAGCCCTGAAAGTGTGGCACATGTTACATTAAGAGTTGTTATGCAAAAATACGATCAATGAGTTCCAAAAATCAGGCCCAATTAAATTGTTGTTCCTGGTCAATGCAGCGTTCGAACCACATACCAAAGGTTAGCCCAGTTTTATTTCATTTTTTCGTCATGCACATTTTACTGTAGTTCAGTCAATGAGAAGCAGGCAAAACAGCCCTTGAAGCTATATTCTGTGTTGTAATAATATATTTACGTAAATAAAGATATACGTAAATAATATACATTGTATATTACTTATTAGTCAATTCATAACATTTGATTTATATTTTAAATTTTAATTATAAATGCTATTGTTATATATATGTATATTGTATGAATTCTTATATAATCATTTATTATTTATGATTGTTTATCTTTATTTTTGATTTATATTTAGTATAAAATACGTAGACTCAGTAAGCTGATCTGATTTTTTCTGCTATGAGTTTTATGAGTTTTTCTTTTTTTAAAATTTTTGTTTTTTAAATTTATAAATAATATAAAATACGTAGACTCAGTAAGCTGATCTGATTTGCTCTACTGACAAGTTATTATTGAACTGTGAACTTTGTTTTCCCGGTCATATGACCTCTGTCAGAAATACTGAAACTACGTATTTTTGATACAACAAGAATACGTAGTATATATTCTACGTAGTATACGTAGAATATGACAATAATAATGATGAATCAAAATTTAAATATTAAATAATAAAATAAATAATTGTTATAAGATTTTTTTATAATTAAAAAAAATAAATTGAAATTTAAAATAAAAAATTGAAATTTAAAATAAACGTCATTTTTATGAATTGACTAATAAATAACAGACGTTGTATCAGAATAAGAATTAGAGGTTATCAGGAGAAACTGCTATGCTATCAAGTGGTCCCCAACTCATCTACCCCAATACCAGCGGGACCAAATACATGCTAAAGATGTATTTTCTCTGAAATAACTATCTAGTATCTTATTCTAATACAAAGTATATTATTTATTATCTATCCATAAAAATTTGCCACTTAAATTTATTCTTTATATTATGGTGTTGATTTATATATTTTACTATTTTCTGCTTGATGTTATTTTTATAGTAACCTAGTTTAAAATATGTATCTATTAAATTATTTAAATGATTTTTAAGAAAGCCAATATCATTACATATTGTTGCAATTCTTAAAATTTCATTATTAAATGTATTATATTTTATATTATATGGTATGCATGAATGCTCATGCTCTAGATATATACTTTCTTTATCATTAATATTGGTTTTGTTAAGAATAAGGCTTATCATTATAATTCTACTAATTTTCAAGTAAGTTTGATGATTTTTTCATTTTCTTGCAATGTAGAATTATACATCAACAAAATATTATCAAAATATTGAATTTACAATATTCAAATCGACAAAATATTATTAAAATAAATTTAAACAATTAACCGAAAAATTTCTATGGATGAAAATAAAAATATGCTTTATATTAGAATAAGGTACAGTAAATAATCAAATTTCATCAAAGGAAATACATCATTAGTATGTATTTAGTCCAGCTGCCATGTTGGATCGGGGAATAGGAGTCGACGCCTAATACCATAGCAGTTCCTATTGATGACCTATAATCCTTATTCTGATACATCGTTTGCTGTTTATTATTCAATTCGTAAAATTTGATTTATCTTTAATTTTTATTATAAATGCTATTGTTATATACATTTTATACGTTGTATAAAATCTTGTATAATCATTTATTATTTATAATTATTTATCGCTATTTTTGATTAAT
Organism: Pomphorhynchus laevis; assembly: GCA_012934845.2. Classification (NCBI taxonomy): domain Eukaryota; kingdom Metazoa; phylum Acanthocephala; class Palaeacanthocephala; order Echinorhynchida; family Pomphorhynchidae; genus Pomphorhynchus; species Pomphorhynchus laevis. Next base: position 78,594 of record WNNJ02000878.1, on the reverse strand, counting down.
ATATAATATAAATTACGTGGACTCAGTTATCTGATCTGATTTGTAGACTCTATGAGACTTGTTTTTCAGTCGATATCTCTTTAAAAAACAGATTTAGAACCATCGACTAAGTACGGTACAATATTTAACAATGAAGGTATTTCGTATTTAGATTGCTTTTCTAATCTAAACAAAGACTTGATTCTTAATCGGCTGATAATATTCGCGTCAATATTAAACGTATTAAAAAGAACAAGAAGAATGACCCTTTACACCGCGATGAAAGCGTACCTGTGATATTATTGCAGGTGATTCAGGATCATTAACTAAAACGATGCAATGATATCTAATTGTGTCGAATTCATTTTTACAAACCGAATAACTAGACTTTTATATTGGGACACCTACTTCTTACTGTAATTGTATTTTGGAAATAATATGATAATGATCACTGTCGACAAATGAATTTACACATGTAGCAATTTATATAATATAATATGATCATTTTCGTCATTCACATCGTTGCATTGTTGTTTATCGTCTCCTTCTTCAGATGTAACGGCATATCTGCTTGTTATGATATGTTACTATATCCTTCCTTTTTTCTATTTGAATTTTTCCATTCACGAAATGAAAGCTTGCTTACAAATGACGTTTTTCTGGTTACTTCATCAATTTTTAATATTTTGGTCATAAGATCAAATATGATCCAATAGGTTTCCTTGTTATTATCTACCAATTCATAACATCTATTTGGCTGTTTACTAAAAACCAATTTTGGAAGTGCCTTGACACTAACATTAGTTCTCACAGTATCAATCAATACCTAAGTGTCACAATTATTAGGTTGGGTGCATAATGTAGTTTTCGCGGCAGCATAAAGTTACAATAAAATAAGCTATTGTTCAAATCCTTCACTAATGCCTTTGAAGTCATTAAATGCATCCACGTATCCGCACTACGAGTGAGTGACCAGGTGCGCCTCTAGTGTACTTTGGGAATCACGGGGATTAGTCTTATTATGTTAGAAGACGTCGCCAGAGCAAGAGTAAGATTTCTTAAGCGCCTCAAGACGAAACTAATAACCACCGTTCACCGCGATGGGCCTTCAGGTGTGTGGCAGACCATGCATGGTTCAGTCGTAAGGTGTCAATTTTGGTGACGTCCATTGTACATTTATTTAGATACGTGCATTTATTTGGTTATCTAGTAAGAAAATATATTATTATTGTGTAATCATCACAGCTGTCGGTGTCACAAGCTACCCGTTATTTAGTGTTTCTCAAAGACTTGATATCGATGTTTCTTGAACGGATTCTTTTATTAGATATCTTACAAGTGCATCCATCAATGTATCGTTAAAAGCATTTCTGAGATTTTTTTAACAAAATTGTCAACAAATTGTGGCAAAGTCGATATCAAAATCGCAGGTAAAGTCTCGTAAGTAAATTCGTTGTAAATGGATAATATTTGTTTCTTATTTTTATTTATTTTAACTTCCCATAGATAAAATATTTTATCATTTGAATATTATTTTATCTCTTATGCTATTTATCAAATTATTCTATTTTATCTATTACGTCTACACACTAGCCGCCCAGAAGTTGCGCTCTGTACCCAGCAGTGAGGACTATCCATTACTGCTAAGTCGTAATAACGAAGATGAAAACGGTAGTTATAGGTTGCTAATTTTAACTTCGTTTGAATTTCATTATATAAAAGCTAAATAGTAATTTTAATACAAATTGAAATTTCGAATTACCTCTATGTCATAAAAAACACGACCTTTCTCAATATTGCTTTATATGAATGTAGTTAGTAACCATATTCAATTATTTGTATTGAATTGTGAATTTGAAAATACTGAGAATTTAACTGTCATTTAAATTAAAATAATGAAAATATGACGTAGAAAAATTCAGGGCATAGTTCTAAATGTTTTATGAAATTTCCTAATTGGCGTATGATGACATATTGCGACGCAAAACGTGCAACATCTTTGCTAATAAATTTTCGATTTGTAAAATCACGCAAATTTCTCCATAAAAGATAAATGTTGATACAAGCATAATTGGAGTGGATACTCGGAAAGAGCGGTTACAAATTAGAACAGATAAACAGATTTGATTTAATTTTTCAAAATGGAAATCTCGTTGATTTTTTAAAAATAGCAAATTTTCTATTCAAAAGTATTTTCAATTTTAAACACATAGTCTATTTCGATAAATCAGATCAGCTGCCTGATTCTACGCATTTTACGCCATGTATTAATTAAAAATAGAAATAAATAAAATAAATAATAAATAATTATAAAATTTTATATAATTTATATAAAAATAAAACTTGCTAAAAATTGTATTGATTCTAATATATACTAACAAAGGATTCAACTTTAAGAAGAAGAAAAAGTTATGTGTTCCAGTTAATTACATTTGAAAGATAAAATAGCATACAATAATCATAACTAACGAAAGTGTCCAAGTTAATTACAATCGTCGCGGGCCATTCAGATCGTCGCGGGCCTTTCAGATCGTCACGGGCCTTTCAGATCGTCGCGGGCTTTCAGATCGTTCAGATCGTCCTTTCAGATCGTCACGGGCCTTTCAGATCTTTGCGGACCTTTCAGACCATCGAAGGCCTTTCAGATCGTTGCGGGCCTTTCAGATCGTCGCGGACCTTTCAGATCGTCGCGGGCTTTTTAGATCGTCGCAGGCCTTTCAGATCGTCCGGGCCTTTCAGATCGCCCGGGCCTTTCAGATCGTCGCGGACCTTTCAACCATCGAAGGCCTTTCAGATCGTCGCGGGCCTTTCAGATCGTCGCGGGCTTTTTAGATCGTCGCGGGCCTTTCAGACCATCGAAGGCCTTTTATATCTCGGTTCGCAGACGCTCGCCGACGTTATGCCGGAGGGTGAGGTAAACACCATAGACAGTTGTATGTCTACCGTTATTGACAATAGATACCCAGATGCATCTCCCGAGAGAGAACCCTCGATCGGCACATATTCTCAAATTATCAATTCTCAATGCGGATTGAATATCAAACTAAACGACCACACAGACGCTTCATTAAACGACTGCACCGACTCCGAAATTAAAGAACCGGTGTGTCGTTTGAATGCGCACCAATCCTGCCGTGTACAAGACTTAACGGAACCAAATAAGACAGTCAACAATAGAATCGAGTCGAATACACACATTTATCCAAAGGCGGGTACAGTGCTCAGTTTCTTGCAGGATTTTCGCCGCTAACGCATCTGGAATGGTACGAAAACATGGACCAACGCCGGGATGTAGCGGTTTTTGACTTCCGCCTACTATATATTCATACAAAACTAACCCGTCCAGATCTACTCGTGAGCCGGCCGCGGCCACCGGCGAAAGAACCGAGCTCCCTTTTTGTACTAAGATGTTATCCGAGAATCTCCGTATACGAGAACACAAACTAACAGAAAGCTCGGCCTTGCTTGTTTCAAAAATGGCAGATCTTGTTGATGCTGTTGTCTCGAATCCTTCCGACGAAACCGCATGGTGGTACATTATATATTCTCAAAAGTCGCTGTTCTCATCCCCTGGAAGGACACTGATTTAGCTGAATTTCGCTCACTCACTTCACTGATCAAGGAAGCCAGTAACAGCTACGATGGCTCTATTAACATCCCTCAAGACAGACAAATTCCCCATCGCTCGAGCCCAGAAGAAAGCAATGAACATCTGAGACGAAAAGTCTCATAAAAGGTTAAAGATGGGGATATTCGAGGAGCAGTCCGTACGTTATGCAGTGACGCAATCTTGATGGCGACTGACGACTTAACTTTTGCCGCTTTGCTTGCAAAACACACCGACAGGGGAACCGCCAATACTCAATCAGTTATACAACTCCCCGCCAAAGCAAGCAGCTTAGTTGTTACCGCCGAGTCGCTTCTCTGGGTATTACGCTTTTCCCCCCGTCATCGACTGGTGGACCCGACAGCCTCAGTCCTTCTCATCTGAGAGACTTATTGGTATACCAAACCGGACCAACTGCAATCAGACTAATCGCGTCACTGGTTAGTCTGCTGAACATTTTGTTAGCAGGCAATATACCGACCTCAATCTCTTCAATCGTATGTGGGGCCAAACTATTAGCCTTTCGCAAGAAAAATGGAGGAGTCCTTCCGATTGCAGTAAGCTTTACAATAAGGCGGGTAGTCTCGAAAATCGCAAGTAGGTACGCCACAGAGACGATGGTTAGCAGGCTACTCCCAGTCCAGCTTAGTGTTGGTGTGCCGCGAGGAATCGAGGCAGCAATCCCTGCGACAAGAACATTTCTACGAAGTACGGCTGACAGTTCGCAAACGATGGAAAAGCTCGATTTCCGTAATGTGTTTAACTGCATCAAGCGTGACGTATTTCTGAACTGTGTTTCCAGAGATATTTCAGGTATTCTACTTTACTTTCACATGTGCTACGAAAAACCGAGCCGTTTATTTTTTCGGCGATAGCATCATTGAATCCCCAGAAGGGGTTCAACAAGGAGACCCACTCGGCCTACTTCTGTTTTGCCTTGCAGTTAACGACTGCGAAGAGCCTAAATGCCAATCTGAGTATATGGTATCTAGACGACTGCGTACTAGGTGGATCTACTTCGTCACTGGTTTCAAACATCCTCGAAGTTCATGACTCAGCAATGAGATCGGGCTAGAGCTCAACACGAAGAAATGCGAGGTAGTAACTGAGTACGAAGAAGCTTGGCAAACAATTTACCACCTTCTTCTTAGCTGCAAATCGATTCCATCGTCAGACGCATCTCTGATTGATGCTCCGATAGGCTTCGACACAAAAATCGACAAGGCAGTTGATGGAGCCGTTAGCGATCTAATTCTAGCGGGAGGCAGACTAATCAAACTCAACAAGCACGACGCATTGTTTCTGCTTCGGGACAGCATTAGCCTACCCAAGATAGGCCTCTTACTAAGAAGCTCCCGGTGTTTTCGAAGTAGGGAATTGTCGCACTTCGACGGAGAATTGAGGTGTCAAATTTCAGTCATTCTGAACATTCTCTTACCAGATAAATCGTGGAAACAGACTACGCTTCTGGTAAGATTAGGCGGCCTAGGACTTCGATTAACCACTGAAACCGCAATTCTAGCATTCGCCTCATCGATACTCGGAGCCGAAGACATATGTGCTATCCGACTTGCGATATAAAAGTCTGCTGACCGAAACCGAAACCTGATTAATTTGATACTCCGAAACACAACGATCACCGCGGCTGGCTCACAAAATCCAGACTTTATCAAAGGCAGTAGTCTCTGGAGCGCAAATTTTTGCCCTTTCGTCCCTTCGGAACCAAATATTCAAAAACGATGGAGGGATGTGCTATACGACTTGTGATAAAACAGCCCTCTGACCGAAACCGAAACCACACAAGACTGAGCCCGTCTGATTGATGTTGCTTCTCGTTACGCCGAAGCCTTTCTTAAAGCTATCCCAATATTCTCACTGGGAACCCGTCTAGACGATCAATCTTTATCTCTGGCCGTTGCGCTGAGGTTATGAGTTCACAGTAACCAGCCCTATGTATGCGCATGTGGCGAACCGGTAAATCGAGAACGCGCACACGCTCTCGATTGGCGACGGCCGAAGGCGCTTTGTCTTTATCACTCAGCTGTCAACAAACTAGCGAGAAAGGCGCTTCAAGCTTCTGGCAATCCGTTTAGACCCGAACAAGTTGGTATGTCGCGGGACGATGTCAAGAGGCCGGATGGCGCCACGTTGACACCGTGGAAAGAGGGTCGAATTCTGGTGTGAGACTCTTTCTGCTACAACACCCTCGCTCTCAGCTGCGAGTCACACTCAGTATTCACGGCCGGGACATTCGCACAAGGCTCCGAAGAATAGAAAAGCTCAAAATGCACTCACCCCGACAAGCGCCAATACGAATTTACTCCTATTGCTGTCGAAACCCTTGGCGCCTACGGTCTATTTTCAATGAAGTTCCTGGACTCTCTTGGAGCGAGGCTATTTCGAAATACGGGGGAAAACGTTTCCGCACATTTCTAATACTGCGCTTTAGCACTGCCTATATATTATTTATATATAATATATAAAATTTAAAAATGAATTTATACGATAAATTTAAAAAGGATTTTAAATTTACATTGCATAAATTTATAAAATAAGATAAAATATCTTATTTTATAATATAAAATAATATATTTTATTTAATTTTATAAAATAAAATATAGAATTTAGAATTGGAATTTAAATAATGCCTCTTTTATAATAGGCAGTTTAACGCATCTTCTTCCATTAGTAACCTGTTATTGTCAAAGTCAATTTTATGACATGTATAAGTGAAGTGTTTGAATAATGCGAATGAAACTTTTATATTGTATTTATGCTGACCTATTCGTGTTATTAGACTGCTTAATCTGATCAATATCCATCTTGTTGCAATTTTGTGAACCACTTTATGCGTTTCGATTTGATTTTAAATAGCCCATTGAGGATAATCCATACTTTTTAACATTTTAGTTATCATTTGAGATTCAATAGATTAGAGTATTCTATAACTGCATATAACGAATGTTCTGTAAAATAAGGTGGTCCCCACATTTATTTTATATTTGTCTATGATATGGGTTTGCCAAGGAGAGAGACCAAGCAATATTTTTATTCCTAAAAATATCAGTTGTGGCATATGTATCGTGTTTAATAACTTTCACATCTAGATAGCTTATTAACTTGTACGCATCTTCGCTGTTAATTACCCACTGAGTTGCAGGGACTTATATATTTATTGTGTCTTATTTCGAAAGTAAATTTGGTTTTCGGGATGCTTGGACAAAAAACATTGATTTTACCTCGAATGTAATCTTGTTTGATATATTATTTATTATCCATCCATAAAATTTTTTAAAATATGTATGATTATATGTATAATAACCTAATTTAAAAATGTGTAATCATGTATGATAAATAAATGATACATTATTACTGTTATCATGATGCATTATCATAAATGATGTATTATGTACATAATTTTGAAGTAAACCAACATCATTACATATTATGGAAATTCTTAAAATTTTATTATTTAAAGTATTATGTTTAATATTATATAGTATGCATGATCTTTACTATATAATTTAATAATAGTTTTAATTGATGTCAATTTAATGTTTATATTTAGATATATACCTTCTTTATCATCAATATTAGTTTTATTAAGAATAAGTCACATGAAAAAATTTCTATACTTATTGGATAAAAATTATTAGAGTTAAATGCATACATATCATCAATATATCGAAACATATATTTCATATCTTTATAAAGTTTAGATTTATTTTCACACCATTATGAACATATTCATATTCTATAAAGCTTAAAATTAAGCCAGTTATAATTGGGCTACCATTATCTCACATTGTAACACCTTTTATATTAACTTATTTTCTTCAATAATATGTTTTAAAGTAAATGAATACATTCAATTCTAATGGGTACATGAAATAATACATTCAATCTTAATAAGGAACTTAAACTTAATATAGTTTAACTATCATGCTATATATATTTATATAAATGTAAATAATTATATAATTATATAATTGTATAATTATATAATTGTATATATAAATATATGTAAATATATATTATTTTAAACTTCAATTTTAAACCTTAAGTTGACGTATATATAGAAAGTATCAATAGGGTTATTTGAAAATTTGGTTAAATTTTATATACCTACTTATTTTGATATATATTTAAATATATGTTGCCTAAACCTAGTTTTTAACAGTTGATATGTTTATCAACTGTTAAAATTTTTTTCCTATATATTGCAGTCCACATGTGCATTTTATTAGATACGTTACACCTGCGGTATTGCAGTTGCAATTATCAATTATTAAAAGTCGTTTTAATATTTCTAATTGTTCATTTATATTGTTAATTTCTTTTTTTAATATTTTTAACTCTATTTTTCCTATTCTTTTTATCGCCATGACTTCTTGGTTTGCGTTTAACCGGATTATTATAATATAGTTGTTTATTATGTATTATACTACTTCTGCCAATTCCTTGTACCACGTCATTCAATCCTAATGGGTACATGGAATTAAGCGTTTTAATCCAAAAATCTTCTTTTTCTAATAGTTTTTGATTTAATATTGAAATGTTTTCTTCGATAATATGTTCTAAAATAAATAATTTACAGTTTTTAATATCATGTCCTATTAATCTCATATGTTTATGAAATATAGTTTGACTATTATGCTGTATATTATATATGTGTCGAGTAAACCTAGTTTTTAACATTTGATATGTTTTTCCTATATATTGCAATCTACATGTACATTGTATAAGATACACTACAACTGCGGTATTGCAGTTACAATTACTATTAATATTAAACGAAAAACATTTGTTTGTCGTATTACTTACAGTACAATTATTATTTATAACATCACAAGCTTTACGAGTTTTTCTTGTATATTTAAAAAATCTAAAATTAAAATATTAGAAATAATGACAAACTAATATATACAATTGACAATTAATATTTGAAATCAATTGAAATATCGAGACCATTCAGTATGCGACCATTCCTCTTTTAAGAGCGACCATTCCCATTTTAAGCTATTATGGTAATCTTCGTGTGAATTCTTTAATCCTAGATGCAGCCCTGTACACTACAATCAGCGTAGGGACCATTCCCATTTTAAGCTATTATGGTAATCTTCCTTTGAATTCTTTAATCCTAGATGCAGCACTGTACACTACAATCAGCGTAGGTAGACCTCATCAGCAGTGAGCCTACGCCTACCTTTCGTGTTTCGGTCCTTTAATGATCTGCTGAAATTTTCCTCTGCTGCCTTTCTGTAAAAACAAACGATACAGTTTGTAAGGAACACATTTACACTTGTGCAAACTGTACGTTGTTTCCGTCTTTTGTAACAAAAAGACGGAGATAGCACTACAGTTGCCGGAAACAACCGACAATCTGTCTTTTGAATCTTGACAGGAAACCGGAATCTGCAGGTAAATAGAATGAATAATTGCATACACGAGCGAGTATCATCATTTGGTCGGCTTCATAAATTATCCTCGTGTGAATTCTTTAATCCTATATGCAGCACTGTACACTACAATCAGCGTAGGTGGACCTCATCAGCAGTGAGCCTACGCCTACCTTTCGTGTTTGGGTCCTTTAATGATCTGCTGAAATTTTCCTCTGCTGCCTTTCTGTAAAAACAAACACTACAGTTGCCGGAAACAACCGACAATCTGTCTTTTGAATTTTCTTGACAGGAAACCGGAATCTGCCAGGTTAATCTGCCAGGAAAATTTCAGCAGATCATTAAAGGACCGAAACACGAAAAGTAGGCGTAGGCTCACTGCTGATAAGGTCCACCTATGCTGATTGTAGTGTACAGTGCTGCATCTAGGATTGAAGAATTCACACGAGGATAATTTTGTGAAGCCGACTAAATGATGATACTCGCTCGTGTATGCAATTATTCATTCTATTATGGTAATGTCAGTTAATAAAATGTTAAGTTGTGCAGTCATTGTTATAATTGAAATTTTTTACATTTCAATATTGGTTGACCTCATCAGCTACTGAGCCAACAGCAGTACACTGTTGGCTTATAGAGACTTACGTTTCACGTTTCGGTCCTTTTAATGCTGGCTGACCATCACTCGACTCATCTGCTTTTATCAGCAATTAGATTTAATCAGACTTTCGTTTTACATTTTGCAAATTTAATTAAAATCATTACTGATTTTAAATTAAATCAGCATTAGTGGGTGAATGTGCAACCTTCAATTTGAAAGCTTACCTATTTTCGCAATTAATTGCAATTTTCAAACTAGTCATATATATTGTGTTTCCTAATTTTAAGTTGATATACCTGCGAAGTCATTGTTGCCATTGAAATTTTGATGACTTTTATTATGCACGTTGTTTCAATCCTATATTTATAAGCAAACAGCGGTACGATACATTTCAGTATTGTTTGACCTCATCAGCTACTGATCCAATACCTACGTTTCACGCTTCGGTCCTTTGTTGGCTGACGATCACCCGACTCGTTGCTTTATTGATAATTAATTATAATACATGTCAAATTATATATTAATCAATTCATAAAAATTGAACCATATAAAAATTTAAATCTTTAAATTTTATGACTTAATTATAAAATCTTAAGTTTAATATGTCTATAATTGTTTATTTATAATACAGAATACGTAGACAGTTAAATGATCATCTTAGATTTTAATAATGACCAAATAAATATTTGACGTTTACGATATTAAAATAAAATATAAATAAATATAATCATATTTACAAAATATGATTTTTTAAGTACATTTTTAAAATTCATAGAAATCAGTAAATTTTTACGGATGGATGATAAAACTGTATTAGAATCAATCATTTATAAATTTATCAGTATATAAATTTTATCCCAATCATTTTTACTAATTTTATACTAATAACTTGCAATTATTTGTAATTAAGCAATTTAAAAGGAAGACATCTAAAATCAAAAATGTAAAGCTGTAGTCGAACCAACAAGATTATTACAATGCAAATGTCTAGACTACTCGTTTTATCAAATTCACAAAAGACGATAATTAAAAACAATTGTCGTATTTAACTAAGAAATGATTAATCATTTAAATGATTAATTTAATGAATAATTTTAATGAAATATTGGCAATGAATTAGTAGCGCTTATTATGAAATAAATATTTAATTGAAATTATTCCTGATTTCAAATTAAATTAGAGTTGGTAGGGTAAGGTGCTACATTCAATTTAAAAACCTACCTATTTCTCCTAATTATTACTGTTATCAAACTAGTCACCTATATAGTTTATTTCCTAATTTTAAGTTAATATACAAGTGCCATCATTTTTACTATTGAAAGTTTGATGAATATTTTTTATTTGATAACTATTTTTTATTAATTAATAAATGAAAAGCTTTGCGGCTAAAGTCTTTCTTTACGAATACAATAAATCGCTGTCATCATTATTATAGGATATTTAAGTACTTGAACTTCGACACAACTTATTTACTTGGATTGACGGTGTAACTTACTTTTGAGACATACGCGTTGATAACGTTTTAAAATAGTCCATTCACATTTAATAGCCGTGTTGAATTCTGCCGAAAAGGGATCTAGCATTCATCCTAAATCTCCAGCATTAAAATCAAAGAGAACATTGTCATTTACAAAGAAACTGACGTTATTCTGATAAAGTCGTGCTTGAGACATTCGCGTTGATAACGTTTTAAATTACTCGACTCGTGTGTTTTATTGACAATTAGATTGAATGAGATTCCCGTTTGCTTTAAAAACCAGGAAAAAAGCAAAGCTTTTCCTGGTCTTATAAAAACTTAAAAAACGAATTTAAAAGGTTTTCAATGTCACAAAAACAAAATCTCGTTTCGTTTAATGAAAATAAATAAATTCTGATATAGAATGATTATTTATAATGATTACGACTTTGAATTTCGCGAAACCAAAGAATATTATCCTTTGAGAAATTTGGCCAAAATCAAAATTTATGTACTTTGGATTATCTTAGTCATTCATATTAGTATATACACGTTTTTTGAATAATCTGAAATGGTGACCAATAATTTCGTTTAGTTAATGTGAGTAGAATTCTTCATGTCCAAACGTGGTTACCACCCATTTATTAATTTCTGAATCATTGCTAAATATTTTAAAGAATCCGTTTTCTCCCCAGTGTGTACCCCACGAATTGGCACAAATCCAGTACAAGCGAGGATTACGTTTACGGTCGTAAACGTGACCCCAGCCTATTATTCTAACGGAATGGTATCTGCACAGGTCCATGTCGCCATCGTACAATCTTTGGTAAATTCCTGACTTGTAGTGAATAAAGTCTGGACACACTAGCATCGTTGCTTGTACTGATCCACGTAGGTAGATTTCATATTGGATATCAATGTCACTGCCAGGCTGTAATCGATATGGCTTTCCAATTCTAAAAAAGAGTGTAGGTTTAGGGGAATTTATCGAGGTTGGACAAATAAGTTTTACAAATTGGGCACCCAGATGAATACGATGTTTAGTACGTTTATTCATATACAATTTACATTTATCTATTTGAAAATCGTTAGTACCAATTTCGCTCGGATAGCATAGTTCTGTAACTGTTCCTAGGTAGTATAGAAATTTCCAAGCCTTTTCTACTGATCCGTTTAAATACATGCAATTTCTGTCTTTTATGTACTTTGAGGATGAACAGCTGAGCATGTGCATTATGGAAAGTCCATTTGTAGTGTAGTTCCATATGTTGCTAATATATGACATTCTTGCAAATCTATCTGCAGTGACATCAACTGCACTAATTATCCACGATAAAGGACATCGATGTTGATCTCTTATTGGGACAATTTGCCACACGTCATCAAAACGGTTGCGAGGATCCCATCGGATTTTAGGTCGGAACTGTTCAACATCATGAGGGTCGTGCTCATATATTGATATACGTTCAATTCCGTTGAGGATGTTCGTACTACCTAGTAGTCGGTCGATTAAATATTGAACACTTGTATTCGGCCAATTTTTATAAATTCGAGCATCCCATCCCCGTCGTTGGCTGTTAATTTCTCTAATAAAATAAGGATCGTTAATTTGTAAGTTCGTTCTTGCTGACCTCTGCTCTTTCTCGTCGTCGCCATCAGCGTTTTCGTAATCTACATCATCATCATTAACTATGTATCCGCTACTACTTTTTACATGATCGTTACCATCATGGATAACAACTGTCTTGTTATTTGATGAAAGTAAGCACACTTCTTTAAAGTCCGGACAGCAGTCTTGACTATAATGATAACAAAACATATCACAATAGCATCGAGAATTGAAATATTCAAAGAATTGTGAATCTACACGATCTGATCCACATGGAAACGGTATCGTTTTACAATACGAATCATTCAGAGAAGACAATGTTGTCCGATCACTGTTACCTATTGGAAAAATAACTACTGTCATTACCAACAACATTTTTATTTCGAAAGACTTGCTTTCGAAAGACAACATTTTTATATTTAAAACCATTATATTTTCGAAAGACTTGTTTTAACAAAGATCCGTTAGTTTCTGTTGATTTAAAAACGATTACTAGAGAATCGTTGAATATAGATGATATTTCTTTGATTGATGTCAATTTGTAGTGATACTATCCCTTCTTTGTATAAATTTCATTACTGCAATTCGATACGAACTCTGTAGTCCTTTTAACTTAGATTTAGTTACCTTTATAATGTATTCGATAATATTCTTACATATGCCAGCACCGTAATATAGTCATAGAACAGTAAAATCACAAGAACAATACTACCATTTTACTGGAATTGTAAACGCACTGCCGCTGCGTGCTCAATATTTCATATTTTGGTGTTCAACATCGCCATTCCCCTGCAATGTAGAAGAATAAAAAAGATAAAAATAATAAATTATAGTGAGATTTTTGCAACATTTTTGATTTTGTAACCGAATATTTATTTAGAAAAGCTGAACATTAAATTCAGTTTCACCAAACTTTTATATTGTGTAAGACTTGCATAATGTTTTAACAGTCGTTTGTTCGAAGCAGATTTATTTTAGTTTAAAACAGAAACATTCATGTTTGTAAATAAAACAAGATTTTGTACAAAATCAAGCAGTCATCAGGTTGTAAGCAAATTAATATATTAAATACGTGTTTTTGAAATTATTGAAGATTGAAATGCTTTTATTATCACATGTATTTTGTTTCTAAATAAATAAAGGTTTATGAAGGCTTTAACTAAATTAAAAGGTATAATTATTTAATTAATTAGCAAATGCGCTGCTGTACTTATGTTTTTGATTTTCGAGTAACTTTTTTTCCACTCTATCAAATATACATAAAGTATAGAAATAATGAAGTTATTAGCATGAATTGACTTGATAAATTTAATTTTTACTAACAATTAATTATTGATGTTATTCTACACATGATGAATTCAGCTAAATTAAACGTAAGTATGAAACCATCACACTTCTGCCATTCTCAGAAATAAGCTCGCAGTTATTATATTTTCTGTTCATAAATTTTTGATTAATAAATATTTGAATAAAAAATCAATTGTCATTGATTTTTTATTCAACTATTTAAAAGTAATCAAGATTTGCTGTCGTGTCAAAGTGAACTTTCTTGAGGTTGATGGACATTGTAGACATGAGTGAATTATTGTAGAAAATTAAATAATGCTAGCTTTCGACGATATCGTTCTTGCAAAAAAATAAAATGACACAGCAGCCATGTACAAACAACACGGATACGAAAGAATTTCATGCTATTCCGGTCTTAATAGGTAATTGGAGTTTCCAACTAGATTTGTTGTCGGGCATTATATGTGTCTGATTAAAAAAATATAGATTCTATATAAAAATTTCATTTAACTTTTCAAAAATAGTTAAATAATTTTAAATAGTTGATAATGAACCGTTATCGATAAATAATTAATGGAGCTGGATCAAATAAAGAAGGGACATTTTATTTGATATTTCGTTAAGCTCTGCTAGAAAATTTCAAAATAATTTTCTGAAGTAGTTTTCTGAGGATGCTAACAGAAGTTACCGAAATATCAAAAAATGTACTCTTTTTTTAATCCAGCTCCAACATATCGCTGTTGAAATTCACAATTTATAAAATCCGTTCCTACAAATCACTGTTATTATTTTAAATATTCTGATAATTTTAAATTATCACTGCTATAATTTTAAATATATTGATTCTGCTCTAATAATTCGTTATAGTTAAATAATTGATTATTTGCAAGAACGCATTCTTGATACTACTTAAAAATATTTTACAAATAGAATTCTTTATGATATTATATCGCTGTTGAAATCAACAAGTTATAAATTCCGTGCCTACAAATCACTGTTATAATTTTAAATATTCTTTTTTATATAGAACTAGAGTTTATGTACAAATGTAGCTTGTCTAATATAAAAATAAGCATATACAAATTAAAAAAACTAATATTTTTTAATTATAAAAATGTTGTACAACTTATCATTTGGTTCAAAAATGTTTAATTAAGAATCAGATCAATTAACTTAGTCTACGTATTTTGTACGATGCACAAATAATTAAATAACAATAATTTAATCTTAAGATTTAATATAATTTCGATTTATATAAAGTAAGAATTTCAAAAATTAATTTTTATTGATTGATAAAGTTTTTGTTCATTACTAATCCAAAGGATTAAGTAGAAATCTTCAAACTATTCGTAATAAATTATTAAATACTATATCTTCAGTAAAAATTTGGTTTCTGATATAGTTTATTAACTAAACGATTATGGATTTCAGATAAATCATATTTTATTGGTTAATAATTTATTGAATATTTTTTTAAACATCTCAATCAGATCAGTTTACTGAGTCTACGTATTTACTACTACATATATATTAATAAAATAATTACTATTTTAATTTTAAGATGTTATATCATTTAGATTTTTAAAAATTTAAGAAAAATTCAATTTTTATAAATTGATTAATTGATTTAATTGATTTTAAATCAATTATATATTAATAATATATAAAATAACAAATAATGAATAAATTAATAAAGAATAAATTAATAAATAATGCGGGTAACCTTTTTAATTGTAAAAGCAATAATGTATAACGAATAAATTAATAACATTAATTTATATTTATATTACATTATATTTTTATTAATACTATTTGGTAATACATATAAATAATTAAAAAATAATTAATATTTTAAAAATAAAACTTAAATTTAAATTTATATAAAGTAATACTAGAAAAACAATTTTTATGAATTGATTAATAAATAAGACGATGAGTCATATTTAAAATTAGAGATTGATAGGAAAAACTCTAGGCTACTAGATTACATGGCACATTCCATGTAGATCATATTCCATGATCTAATATAGCAGCGGGCAAAATACAGGTCAATGTTGTATTTTCTTTTATGAAATTTGATTAACTAGTGTAATAGCTTAATTAAAAACACAGAATATTAATTATAAATAAATAAAAAATTTAAAATTTATTATTTACTGTTTATCGATAAATTGTTTCACCTAATTTAAATTTATTTTACATAATATTTTGTTGATTTAAATATTTCACGATTTTCTGTTTGATTTTACCTTTATAGTAAGTTAGTTTCAAATATGTTTCAAGTATTCGTATGGAACTAGATATTTTCCCTGCTTTATAAAGACGTTTGAAAATTCTTATTCGTTCATTAGATTCGTAAAAAATTGATTGTCTACTACGCACATAAACGGCCCTAACCTCATCTAATTAACGTGGATAGACTCATTTATGCCGAGTGTTTATTCTTATTCTCATAGGTAACTATGATATTTTCATAGTTACCTAATTTAAAATATGCATCTTTTAAATTATTTAAAATATTTTTGGAATATTTATAACAAAAATATGTTTCTTGAAATATATTATCTTTAAAATATAAATTAAAAGTAGTTTTAATTGATGTTGATTTAACGTTCATATCTAGTCAAATATCTTCACATTTATTATTAGGGAATTTAGATAATTTACAAATTATTACCTTAATTATTAGTTACCTAAATTATCTAAATATTTTTATTATTAGCCATGATTATCTTGAGCAAATTACTTGAAAAGACCAATAAGCACATTTCATTCAGCCTTTAGACTAACGAAACATTCTGATAGTGACATACGTAAATGATGTTTATTTTTATTATACATATAAAATAAATGATCCATCTTTTTAAATTTCAATTTTGGATTAGGATCAATAAATTTATATTTCAGTGAATGCTGCTAGCATCATCAGAAACCGAAATAAACTTAACGTATGACTTGTTTCTGTTTCTGATTATACATATTGGAATAATGTTTGCATAAATATTCTGAAATTTTCCATTATAAAGTTAAATATTTTCATAAATTTGTATATAACGTTATATTTGAAATTTTAAAGATTAATTTCAACAAAACTTTAAAATTAGACCCTCCCACACAATTAAAGAACTTCAAAAATTATAATAATTTGGTTTGAATCTGTACATGATATTACAAATTTCCGAGGATAGATTTCTTTATTTAGTACCGGTTCTAATAATACTGATATTTGATTATTTATTATTCAAATCATATAATTTGGATATTATCCAAATTATAAATAATTTGACTGCACTATGATTAATAATAATCTGACTGCACTATGGGTATCCTCTACAGCGAGCAATATGGAATATGTGCTATTGATGACTCGTAATAATGACGAAATTGCAGTCTTAAGGATTGTTCATATCTACTTCGTTGGGCGTCTAGCCAACTTAAATTCGAAATATCTGCCAAACATATTTATGTAAGATATTAGTTGAACTTCAGAATTAAGTTTATAAATGAGGCATCAAGACATTACATTATTTCATCATACGTTTACGATAGCTAGAGAAATTGACTGCGACCATCTTAAAGCGAGGATACGGAAAAATATATATGTATCAGGAAGTTAGAAAGTTTAAAATTGCGAAAAGTTTATATATATTATATTGTAAAGCATTGGATGATAAACGTTAGCGATATAGATAATACTATATCATTATACACTAAGGATATGGGGTATTGGTTTGACAAATGTGAAATAAATAAGGCAAATCTATTTTACAAAGTAGCTCGTAAGTTCTGCTTTAATAAATCTAACCTAAACTTCACCGATTACCAATGCAATAAATCTTCTCGAGCCAGATGTAAATGCTGTAATGTAATAAAATCAATCACGATATTTAAAAGTGAAGTAATACATCTTAATTACAAACTTAGAACAAACATAGGCATTGAACAAACTTAGAACAAACTTTTAACAAACTTCGGACATTGTTTTTTACAATTAAGACCTGTAATAATTAGGAATTCAGTTGTATTCGAAAATGTATTAAATTTAAATTTCTCGTTTATTTTATTGTTTTAACCAGAGTAAAATATTTCTCTATTTATATTCTATTTTAACCTATTATGCTTATTTAAAGTCATCATTTATTTCATAAATATTTTTTACGTTATGAAAATCGCATGAATTTTACTAAAAATAATTAATAACTGTAAATTTTAATTTAATTTAAATTTAATTACATAAAATTGATTTATGTAATTATTAATATTAAATGTAAATATACAAATATTATCTACATATTACATTATAATAAATATATAATCATTTATTGTGCCTTTATTTAAGTTTAGCTTGCAAGAAATAATTATGATATAGTTTGGAAATAACTAAATCAAAGGTTTAGTGTAATTTTAAAGCATTTTAAGGTTTGATTTTAAGTGTTTTAGCTCTCTTAACTTTGCGATCGGATAAATATTTTTTCTAGAGTTAGACAAACGCAATGATTAAGATAACTTCAGTATAAAATTTAATATATTCATAAATTAAATTATGTAATATTAAATCATATAATATTTTTCATATACTATTTAAAAATCGTAATACAATTTTTTTTAAGCTGCTGACAATTATTGTAATATTAATTTAGTTAATTTATTAGTTTATTCACCAGTAAATATCTTTAAAAATATCAGCATGAATTATTCTTTCTGTATGATTTGTTTTAATTTGAATGAACAAGAATACAATTTTTATTTGTTAAAAAATATTCAGAACTATTAATTTTTATATATATTGGGAAAATGCACAAAATTAATTAAATTAGCTGAATAAAAGGGCTTTCTTTTTATTAGTTTAATATACAAAGAAGACCATTAATATTTGTAGAAAAATAAAGTATTTATTAAAATGGTTTATACGTAAAAACATTTATTACAGCACAAATTTTGAAAGCAGTAATTTTCATATCATTTAAAGCTACGACAATTCCAAGAAAATTTAAAAGTCGTATCTTATTAATTAAAATATCAATAAATGCCAACAATTAGAATTATACCAGCAAAAGATATATTTCATTAAATTTGTATAATATTTTTAATTAGTATTATTTTTAAAATATAAAAATTTCAATTCACTTTGAGTTTGTGATGATTTTTTTATATTTTTCTCTTTCATGCGTATATTTTACCGGTAAATTCATTAAATTGGTGATGACTGAGCATTTATACCAGTAACTTTAAAACACTATTAGTGAGGAAATGATTAAAATTATCAATTTACCTTCAAACTTAACCGCTTAATTGAAGAAATTCTCATCGGAGTTGAAAAAGAAACACGAAAATGCAATATAAAAATACATGTTGGCACGTGACCCTATATTTTATCTAGATAATAATCGTATTTATATTGAAACAACATTGCAAAAGTGCGTTGTATTTACTCTTTTCCATAAAGGAGGATAATAAGAGAACAGTATGTGAACGTGTGTAATGAAAATCCCATTTCCTAAAGATTTTAATTTCCTTCTGGTGTTATTGGTTGTATCAACAGCGAAAGCCGCAGACATCATCATATACGGATAATGATAATTACGAATGTTCAAAAGACATATCAAATTACTTTATTTACACACAATTGTCAAAATATTCGACAGAGAAGATAACTTTGGTTCGTTTTTATCACAACGTCTATTAAAAAATAAGTCTAGAACTATCGAGTTAAATATTTACATACTTTTTAATTACAATAAAAATACACGATTAATCGTTTTTCTTAAAAACAACCAATATAATCTTTATACCCATTGTAAAGTGATGTTTTTGCGAACTTTCCAAGTTCTAACAAACAAATTAATGCATCTATCAACATAAGGTGTTTGTGTTATGGCAAAGCTTTAATTTCAAGTTGAAATAAGGTTTAAAGTTTTACTGTAACTCTGTATAACTTGCATTTATATGCATCTGAATAGTTTTTGTTATCATATAATTCTTTTCAATTTGCCACTTACGTAAAATACATTTAGCTAAATGTAATATTAAGTTAGTAAACCAATTTAAACAAACCAAATTTTTATCGCACATTATTTGTATTTTATACAAGTATATTAACTAGATTTAGATTGCGTAAAAGTTATTTCGCATTAATTTTACGTAGATAAATTATCTATCAGTTCATAGAAACAACTTTATATTATCTATTAATTTCCCAATTACATAAATTCCTTACAGATGCTGGAACTCCTTTTGGCATTGCTACGAATAGTTAGTTACTGAACTGATTGTATATTTAATCTTAACTTTTATTTTTAATTTTTGGCCTTTGAAAAATTGGTGCCGAAACATTACAACATATCAGCTTTTATTAATGAACTTATATATTATTAATTAAATTAGAACTATTTTAGTTCTAATACGTGGTATATTGTATCAATAAAAATCAAGTATTATAAAGTTATTTTTAATTCTCAAACGAGAGTGATACCATTCCGCGTGAATTATGTAAACAATCTTTTTAAACCAGACGCGAAAGATGACGATAACAACAGTGCTGGTTTAGCACTCTATGATGGCACTAGATGTGTTTCAGTACCACGTGCACATGACTTGTTTCTTGGCGTCTGCTAGTCCTCCTTTGCATTCAGCAGTGGGATGGATCTGGCACTGATGAGTCATAGTGATGATGATACGATATCAAATACTGTTATCGTCGTTCTTTCGCGTCTTGCTTAAAGGATTGTTTACATTATTCACGCGACATGGTATCACTCTCATTCGAGATAATAAGATAATAATTAAAAATTAGATAATAATTAAAAAATACCTGCGCTGGTGTTTGCCGTTGCTTTTGCTAAAGATCCTTTTTGATTAAGTTGCTGTGCTGGTTTAGTTCTCTATGATGGTACTAGAGATGTTCTAGTACCTCATGCAAATGACTTGTTTCCTGGCGTCTGCTAGTCCTCCTTTGCATTCAGCAGTGGGAGGGATATGGCACTGATGAGTCATAGTGATGACGAAACGGTATCAAATACTGTTATCGTCGTTCTTTCACGTCTGACTTAAAAGACTGTTTATTTTCAATTAAGTTAAGTAATTAAGTTATTTCTATAGCTACATTAGCTTAAGTTATTATGATTTCTTATCTCCAGGATTTCTTACGAAATGTGGCATTTATAGAAAATGGTCAGCACATTTGTGCAGCACTATTATACATGCCGTATCCATTAAGGATCAAACGAGTGCAGCGACAATTCAGCAGCAACTCCTGCCTAGTGTTTAAGGATGGTCCGCATATCAATTCGATCTGGGAAAGAGCGTAAGCCTCTGTCAATTAAGCAAAGTGTCGGAAACGCCTTTATTCACAATATCACACAGGCAACCGAAACGATTAGTAGGTAGTTTATTCTACTGATGAGTGTTGACGATTATTTCATTATTTCAACGCTAAAGTGGTCGTCTAGAAGTGACATGGTGAGTGATATCGTAAATCAACGTCCAGTCTAAGAACCAACACCATTATATATAAATGCCGTATTTCGCAAGAAATTCTGGACCGTTATCTATTCAACACATCCGTGCACAACTATTATATATAATTTTTATATTTATAAAAATTTTAAAATTAGAATGGTATTAAAATATTATGGTATAGTTTTATTTGGTATAAAAATATAGTTATATATTAATCATTAACATATATTTAGCACTCTTATTATATTGTGTTGATCAATAGTGGTCGAAACCTGATAACATAGCAGTTATTCCAGATGAGTTTCAATTATTTAAAATCATTTAAATAATATGAATTTTATGAACTTTTATGAATGGATAATAAATAATATACTTTGTATTACAATAAAATACACCGGATTACCAATTTATTACTGACATATTGACTTAGTTTTTTCGTTAATGTAAATCATTTCAATTTCTTCAAAATCCTTTAAATAATTAAATGGATACATCTTTTAAACTATGTTACTATAAAAATACAATCAAACAGAAAATAGTAAAATATATAAATCAACACAATAATATAAAGAATAAATTTAAACTCTTGAGTGAATTTTTATTGATAGTAAATAATATACTCTGTTTTATGACATATTTAAATTTGGAAAATATTTTTGCATAAGCATTTATGTATACCACATGTGTGGAATAAAAAATACCATACATTAAATGATAATCAAATTTCATCAAAGGAAATACATCATTAGCATGTATTTTGTTCCGCTGCTATGTTGGGTAGAGGAGTTATATCGTAAAGATGACATATTTAAATTTACAAAAAACATATTTTTGCATGAGCATTCATGCATACCATATAATATAAAATATAATACATTAAATAATGAAATTTTAAGAATTGTAACAATATGTAACGATATTGGCTTTCTTCAAAATCATTTAAATAATTTAATAGATATATATTTTAAACTATGGCACTATAAAGAAACAATTTAAACTCTTAAATGAATTTTTATGAATTGATAGTAAATAATATTATCTGTGTTAGAATAATATATTACTCCAAATAATAACATTACATCAGAATATATCTATCAAAAATATGTATTTAGCACCCCTGCTATGTAGGGTTAAAACGTATGTGCCAATATCTGATAGCATAGCAGTTACTCCAGATGAGCTCAAATATTTATTCAAATACATAATATATTATCTATTAATCAATTTATAAAAATTTAGAATTTTAAAAGTTCTCGAGTTTTTAAAATATTAATTATAGACAATCTTGAGATTATGATTTAATACCAAGATACTTACATTGGCATAAAAATATAATGGTATATTATTAATAATTTTATAAAAGTTGTTTTTTAAAGCATCGCAAGTTAAAAAATCTGAATTATAGAAAATGATAAGATTAAGATATTTACATTTTTAAATTTATGGCAAAAATACTCACTTAGGTGATATGATTTTTCCATGCTGATTACGAAATCTAGAATTTTACCATTTCTATTTAAATATATTATGATGTTTATTTATTAAACGATTTATAAATTAAACCTTCAATTATGGTGTGACATTTATTTGCAAATTTATTTACTCAAAAATATAAATAATATTTTATTCATTTTTAATTACATTATATTATTCTTAAGTAATATAATTAACAGTTTAATTAATATAATTAAAAATTAGTATTAAAATTATATAATACTTTCAAGTTGCAAAACATAAGAATTAACTTTTTAATTTATAAGAACCAAGGTAAATCAAACACTACAAGGATAGTTTAGTTTTTAAATGACAACTGTTATCATCAGGACAATTTTTACATCTTTTTCTTGTTTGGTAATCCTTGGTTCCTATAAATTAAAATTTGCTAGATTTAAGGAAATGGATAGCAATTGAAATGGATTAACATCAATTCTTTATATAAATTTAAATCAATTCGTCAAATGTCTTTAAGGGATGTTAATCCAGCGTCGCGCTTTATAACAAAATTTGTTTTAGACAAGTTAGTATAATTAAAATTTAATATATTAAAATTAATATAATTAAAAATTAGTATTGAAATAATATTGTAGAGTTGCGAAACAGTAGAATTGATATAAATAAACATGTCTTTAAGGGATCTTTATTCATCGTAGCGTTTTGTAATTAAATTTGTTTGAATTTTATAATTTGATTTATTTATAAAAATTAATTTATAAAAATTATTAAAAATTCTTGTTTTATTTCAATAAAATAAGAATTTATTTTTATAGAAATATACGCCTTTTTTCTAAAAATAGAAATGGTAGAAAGACCTTTTATTTAGCGAACTTGATTAATTTTGACTTATATTCACTAAATGGAAAATTTAATAATTCTGAATATTTTTAGTAATTCTGGAGCAAATCAATTTATATTTTTTCAACTTCTAGCGTCATCAGAAAAATACGACACAAAGTGTGCATTTCTGATCTTTATCCATGTTTTGATTAATCCTGCTTCAAAATTCTAAATTTAATGAACTGAATCAAATCATTTATATTTAATTCAGTGCCTTTAAGAAAGGTTATAGCTATTAATGTTTGAAGACTTTCATGCTTTGTTCGTTTAAAAAGTTACTTTATCCTTCGATCTTTAATTTACAAGCAACTTTTAATCAGAAAAAATAATGCCAGTTTTTATCAGATTAAAATTTTTTATTTGTCTTACATGCAATTTGTATTTAAAAAATACAAAAAGATAAAAGATATTTTTTTCCAAAGTACAACATTAGATCATTTGATTATTTTTTATTTATCTCCTTTATGCTAATTTATATCGAATAAAACTTGTGTTACTTGCAAATTTCGATATTTTTTATCTATTATTTACAATATTATCTGCATGATGTTAATGTTTATCAGCTAAAACATTTGATTTGTCTTAAATGCAACTTTCAATCATCGTTATATATTATTTTGATTATAAACTATTATTTATTTAGATTATTATTTCAATCTTATTAATTGTTAACAAAATCCTTATTATTTCAATCTTATTCACATAGTGTTAATTTATTTGCATAAATCTTAGTTTTAATACAATATTTGATCATCGTTATCAATTATTTATCTAATCTAGTAAGCTTATAGCTCAAATCATTTAAAAATACTTTGCATCAATATCCAATCATTTTATCTACTATTTATCTACTATCACATTTTTACATTTTTTAATTATTTTTCGCTACGTTAGATTATTAACTTAATTAACTTTTCATTATCAACTGATATTGTCTATTCATTCTCGGCATGATTTAGGTTTTGATATTTAATTAGCTTAAATCATTTTTTTTGTTTGGATTATATAAAATAATTTAATTTTTTGATCAAATTAGCTTTCTGTTTAGCATTGCTTGTGGGTAAATTATCATTTTGTTCTTACACATTTATTACATATTTGTCTTATCTCTTCATGATCGGGATACCAAACTGTAGAATAAAGACTGATTTAAAATTAAAAAAATACAAATCCAAATTACTTACAAGCTAAACAAACAGAGCTAAAGCTGTGTATATTAATATTAATAAGGATTTCTTAATAAAATAAGACAGACAAAAGGTCATTAAAGAAAAGAAAAAATCAAACAGAAACATTCAACTGTAGACTTTAATGTTGTTAGTCTTCACATGTTCATAGCATCAGGTCCAGTTGGATCTAAGCCCTCCAACCAATCCGACACGCCGCCTTTCAACTGAAACACCCGGGGTATTTCACCCCCCGAAGAATCCAATCGAGGCGAACTATGCTGGGTAAACGAGAGACAAGGATCTTAAGAAACCTTAGCCTTTGTTCAGGGGGACTTCCTCTCGAAAAGAAGACTAATCCCGAGATAGCCCAAGTACCCCCAGAGGCGCACTTTGGTTTTCCCATTTAATGACAGATGCTGAGCCCGTTTCAGGGCCAACCTAGCTTTCTTCAGAATACATTTAAGTCTCTCCAGGTCTGTTTCACCGACCAATTCACTGTAACGGTGAACCCCAGGTATTTTACTCAACTCGAGAAGATAGGGTGTGGATGAGGTTGCAAAATAGAGGAGAATGCAGAGAGTGCTAATCTCTTAAGTTTATTTTTGGTTGCAGAGGTGCCATGAAAGACAACCACCTGCGATTTGCTGGAGTTTAAAATAAGATTGGATGGGGGTAACTGATCTTTGAATCTTAAAAAGAAAGGGCTTATATCCGAGATTACATCTTTGC
Organism: Pomphorhynchus laevis; assembly: GCA_012934845.2. NCBI lineage: Eukaryota > Metazoa > Acanthocephala > Palaeacanthocephala > Echinorhynchida > Pomphorhynchidae > Pomphorhynchus > Pomphorhynchus laevis. The sequence continues at coordinate 52,966 of WNNJ02000878.1, read as the reverse complement.
ACCTGCGTCCGGAGAACAGGGATGTGGTGTCATCAGCGTACACGGCTAGATGTTGTTCGCGTTTAATTATTTTGAAGAGTTTAATGGAAGCAGCAAGAAACAACAAGATAGGAGAAGAGGTGATCCTTGGGGCACACCCGTAATAGGGTAGAACTGACGCGCATCAGAGTCGTCTTCATAATAAAATCGCTTAGTGTACAGCAGTATATTCACCCTGTTAACAATTCTCGCAGGCAACGCAAGGGAGCTGAGAGAAGAGATAACAAATGGAATAGAGATGCACTCAAATGCAGTAGAAAAGTCAAGGAAAACAGCCACAGCAAGTTGATCTCTGAAGGGATCAAAGTGAAATCTACTTCTCATTCTAAGCAACGTATCTTTCTCTACCCGGCACCGAAATAGATCATGATAGGTGGTCTGTTTTTATCGCGACTGCCCAGTACAGATGGGTTTTAACAACCACTTCTTATGAAGCAGTGATATGTCGAGGAGAGAATTAATTGTTGATCAATGAAAGGTGGGGGAAGGTGGTTTGTGAATAAGATAGTCGTTTCTGGTTCTGCGGTTTGCTGTATTAATCTAACGATCAGTTCTATCGTTGAAGTCACCAAGTAACATGTCATAACCGCTACCCAATATACGATCGAAGAGGTCGCGGTTCTTGTGAATTTCCCCTGTCCGGATATAGATATTGGCTATGCTGATGCGTTTACCGTTTTTATAGAGTGATATAGCTAAACAAGAAGGGCTGAACAAGAATAGTTAAGTAAGTGGAATGATCTTAAAGAGCTACTTACCAGGGTTAAAATACCTTGAGAAGAAGAGGAGTGAGGTGGGGTTATGTACGGTGTGCAGTGGGAATAAATGTGCTTAGGGATGAATCGAGTAATGTCCTGGTGGAGACGAATAAACCGCGTCTCCTGAAGGACTATAACATCTGCATCTCTACCGGATAGAAGTCTAAGGGCAGAAGCGCCTCCCGAATACCACTGAAGGATATTTAGTAAAAAATACTCACGAGTACTCTGCATTGCGTTAGGGGCAGAAAGGTCGCCCTTTCCATCACTTGCCCCAACTAGGGAAGACACTAGTCCGCGGGCAGTGTCTTCATTTTCCATATGTGCCTCAACTTTACCGGTCTTTGATTTGATCAACTTACCGATCTTCACCGATGGAACCGTGTATGCTGATGCACCTCTTTCTTTTAATTCGGCAACTGCCGCAGTACCTGAAATTTCCGGGTCTTTGATCAATACAGCCAGCTGCCTAGCAATAAGAAGTTCCATTTTCTTTAGTGTGGATTGCTTGTTAGTGTCGAGAAGTCTTATGATATCTCTGTCTTTCATACTATCTGCAATAGCCCGAACACTCAAAGAATCGACATTTTAGGGGCAGAAGGAGCAGTGTGGGGGACGGTATTGTTTAAAGTCAGCACATTTCCTCGACTAGGCCGGATGTGCTCCACAACAATTAGAGCACTTTGGCGGAGAGCATCATTTTCCGCCGGCTTTTTGGCAATTTGTCGAATCGCAAATACCACAGACTTTTCTTTGTCACATCCAGAGCACCAGTGACCGCTTTTTTTATACGAGTTGCAGTGGGGATAAGTTACGTCTTTGGTGCTAACGTGTATAAACTTTAAGTTTTACCCTAGAAATGGATTAAAGGCATCTTTTAATAGAGTCTCAGCTGAATCAATTGAGGACGAAACGGTAGCGATCGGGAGGGGAAGACTATTCCTCCCCATTACAGACCTGAAGTTTGTTACTTTAATTTTTTTCCAAGAACTCCAATCTCTGATTCATAGAATCTAGCAGAATTAAACAGGACTCTGTTAGTGTATTTTTCTGCAAATTTACGAAGAAAAATGTTGCACAGATTATGACGCACTAACGGTACAGATAACTTTATGATCAACAGGTTTTCTATTTTAGGAATAGGGGGAAGTTTGTCTATTACTTCTTTTGCAGCGGAAGGTATCAAAGCACTTACCTTGACTATATTTTTAGAAGAAGTTACCTTGATTTTGCTTGCATTAGCGATTTTTTCTTGAAATTGCATACTTACGTGATTGTTTGATAGCTCCGATACGTTACTTTTTTCACCATGCAATGCGGTATTAACTTATTAAATTCAAAAACAAATATGGTCGGCGAAAGCCGACCTGGATATACTTAAACGTATCCTTAAGAGAGCTAGGTGGGTCCTGAAACGGGCCCAGCATATATTATTAATAGAGAAACATCAGGTGCGCCTCTGGGGGTACTTGAGCTCTCTCGGGATTAGTCTTCTTTTCTAGAGGACGTCCCCAGAGCAAAGGCTAAGGTTTATTAAGCTTCTCCTCTCTCGTTTACCCAGCATAGTCCGTGCTGATTGATTCTTCGGGGGGTGGGGTGAAAGACCCCGAGCAGTTCAGTCGTAAGGCGGCGTGTTGGATCGGTTGATGGCTCAGATCCCCTGGACCTGAGGCCATAGAAGAAAAAGAGTTGGAAGACTGATGAGCTGCTGTTCGACTTGACTTTCTATTGTTATGTTTGATCTTATTTGTTGCATGTTATCATGTTTTTGTGTGTAGTTAAGAAAGTCTTAATTTATTTAGTTATAATCGTATTTGAAATAAATAATCGCACATGAATTATTAATTTGCAATTTGTACAATATAGAATCTGATTTCGCTAGTCATCCATGATGAATTAAAAATTAAGTTAAAGATTACATTGATAACTATAGAAGTCGTCAAATCAGCGCGAATTCGAAATATAAGATTTCATTATTTGATTTGGTTATCCAAATTAGCAGTCAAATAACGACCTACTGATTTAACTCATTCAAGTCAACTAAATCATTAATTTTTGACTGTCAAATATCGATATAATTTGTCTTCAACATGACGTATTGTATTAAAATCTGATATATTGGCCATATAAAGTTCAAGTTGGAACTTGTTCGATAAAGTTTTTAAACGCCAGTTGTTATTAAACGCCAGTTGTCTGTCAACAACATTGGAAAAATTCACACAATTGTAAGCGGCCATTGGTTTGGCGTTTCTCTACTCATGGGTACCACGATAAGATTTGTCGTATACACATTCCTTTACATTCGCGATCGTCGTGCTGTTCGTGCAAATTTTGTTTATGCGCTTGCTGGTCCTTGCTTCATATTTTCGAATGTCCATATTTGCAGCATTTGAGTTTGCAAGATATTGATCGTATGAAGTAAAGTGCACGATCTATCTGAGGCCTTTTAAGAGGAAAAGTGCAGAAGCATTAGGGGCATAGTATATGACGAAGAGAAGATGCAATGTAATGGTACAACGTCTAACATCAGCATCCGTTTAAATTGAATGTTTTTGATTTATTGTAACTATATTTTCTTTCTTTTATATTTTGTCGAAGCCGAGAGGCGCGATGGCAATAAATTTTCTCTCCATTATTATTAAAAATAATAATACACTAGATAGTCAAATTTAATTAAATGAAATACGTCATTACCATGTATTTATCACCGCGGCTATGTTAGGTCGATGAATACGGCCCAAAATCTGACAACAGCAGTTTATCGTTAGGACTTCTAATTTTAATTCCGAAACATCGTATGTTATTTAATAATTAATTCATAAAATGGTTTTCACTTTAAATTCGAATTTTAAATATTTAATTAAAAATACCAATTATATGAAATTTTATATAATAATTATTTAGTTTTGAACATACAAAATCAAAAGTGTCAATTTGTGATTAGAGGGTCACCGGCCGATTCCATGAAGGAGGCGGCGTTGCGCCGTTGCACCGCCACGCTCAGTCGCTGCATAAGCAGTTATCAATTATTTATAATTGATAATATTTATTTTTAATAAATATAATCTTATATATGCAGACTTAGTTAGCTGATTTGATTTATGAGTGATTATTAAATCGCACCTATTGATACGTTGAACAATTTTACATACTCATTAGAATAAATTAATTACTTCAAACTTTTATTGTTTCAATTTGTTAAGTACATCGTCTAAAATGAAATTTTCTATAATTTAAATTGTTAAGAATTAAAAATAAAAATTTTTATGATTTGATTAAAAATATAAGAAATAATAAATATTAGATATAATCAGTATTAATTTTTATGATATCAGGTCTCGAACAAATTCCTTGAACCAATTTAGTAGGATATTTATGGTCAATATATAATATACCTTGTATTTAAAAGATACTAGATAATCAAATATTATCGGAGGAAATACGTCATTAGCATGTATTTTGCCCCACTGCTAAGTTGGGTAAGAAATGGGGGCAAAACCTGATTACATAGCATTTACTCCTGATGACATCTATTATTTATTCGAATACGTTGTATATTATATATCAGTCAATTCATGAACAATTTGCTAATAAAAATATGTTTTGTATTAAAAAAGATACTAGATATTCAAATTTCATTTGAGGAAATACGACATTAGCATGTATTTGGCTCCGCTGCTATGTTGGGAAGAGGAATCGGGGCCAAAACCTGATTACATAGCAGTTCCTCCTGATGACATCTATTCCTTATTCGAATACTACGTCTGCGATTTATTGGTCAATTCATAAAAAATGACTTTTATTTTAAATTTCAATTTTAAATTTTGACTTGATATAAATATAAATTGTATACAATCTTATATTATTTATCTTTATTTTCATTTATATATCGTATATAATACGTAGATTCAGTTGGCTGATTTGATTTATGAGTGAATAAATATTAGATATAATCATTATTAATTTTTATGGTATCAGGTCACGGACTTGTTCCATGCCCTAATATCGTAGAAGCGAAGCTAAATACCGCTAATGATGGGTATTTTGACAAATCATATTACATCGGGCAATATCTTATTCTAATACAATGTATCTTATTTATTATTCACTCATAAAGTTAAATTTTATATACAAATAAAAAATATAATAATATTAATATGCAATAATATATCTATTTATATTAATATATAAATAGATAATTTATAGATATTTAATATATTAAGATATTAATATATAGCGTTTATATTTACTATATTGAAGTGAAGTACACAACTAATACATTAATTATATCGTTATATACATGAATTTAGCATAATAATATCAATGAAAACGTACGTTTAAATTTTTTAACATACCCAGGATATGAGTACGTAGACAATTTCGTATCCACGTAACTTTTGTATCAGCAGCCTTTACTTTGTAAACATTGTAACAAAGAGCTTTTTTAACTATTGTTATTTTCATTTCGGTTCTCGGAGTTGATGGCAACTGTAAACTGGTAACTGTGTTGATATTGTCAACTTTTTGAAATTTTTACAGTATTTACACACTGTAATTGTGCTATAGTTATATTCTCACTTAAATGGTGGGAAAGGGGAAGCGGAAAATTATTAACATTTTGCTTCCATAATGAGAATTTCAAGTTCAAGTTTTCTGCAAAAACATTAAAAACGTGGCATTAAAATACCAGCCAACATTTAATCATATTTTTAATTTAGTAACATGAAACGAAAATTTATCATGAAACTAATAGCAAGCGAGCCAGATGAGTACGAGCTTGCTTTTTATTTTTAGAATTACCGTTATTTATAATTTATTTTAAATTAAGTTGCTCTTAAGTATAGTTGATTCATTAAGGTAAACTAAAAATGCTAATGAATAATATCGCTTTTATGATGGTCGTTAGCAAAATAAGCACAAGCTTGCTTATTATAATTTATATATTTAAAAATTTTTATTTGAATTCATAATTTATAAGATAAGATAAGGATTTTCTTAAACAAAACTTGTAACCGATAAAAAACGTGTTACACAGAACAAAACATGCAAGAAGACAAAAATAATATCAATTCGTTAATCATTCAATCTTCTATTTATTCTACGGCCTCAGGTCCAGCGGGATCTGAGCCCTCCAGCTAATCCAACACGCCGCTCTTCGACTGAACCACCCGGGGTCTATCACCCCCCGAAGAATCCAATCTAGGCGGACTATGCGCGGTAATCGCGAGATGAGGAGCTTGAGAAACCTTAGTCTTTGCTCTGGAGGACGTCCTCTCGAAAAGAAGACTAATCCCGAGATAGCCCAAGTACCCCAAAGGCACACTTGGGTTTTCCCATTCAACGACAGATGCTGAGCCCGTTTCAGGGCCCACCTAGCTTTCTTCAGGATACGTTTAAGTCTATCCAGGTCAGCTTTCGCCGACCAGTTCACCGTAACAGTGAACCCCAGGTATTTTACTCGACTTGTGAAGGTAGGGAGTGGTTGATTAGTCAATATAGAAGATAGAGCTGAGAGTGCTAGTCTCTTTAATTTTTTCTTTGTCGCAGGGGTGCCATGAAAGACAACTACCTGCGATTTGATGAATTTAAAATAAGATTGGATAGGGTCAGCTGGTCTGTTAATCTTAAAAAGAAACGGCTGATGTCCGAAGCGACATCTTTGCACCTGCGTCCAGAGAACAGGGCCGTGGTATCATCAGCGTATACCACTAGATGTTGATCACGTTTAAAATTCTTGAATAGTACAATGGAGGCAGCAAGAAATAAGATAGGAGAAAGTGGGGATCCTTGGGGCACACCTGTAATAGGGTAGAACTGACACGCATCAGGGTCGTCTTCATAGTAGAACCTCTTGGTAAACAGTAATATCTCCACCCTGTTAACAATTCTCGCAGGCAACCCGAGGGACCTGAGAGAGGAGATAACAAAGGGAATGGAAATGCGGTCAAATGCAGCAGAAAAGTCAAGGAAAATAGCCACAGCTAGTTGATGGCTATTATCACTACAAAACTGATGCACTTCACCTATTGCTGAATGAACCGAGCGTCCCTTGACAAACCCGTGAAAACTCGGTGGGATCAAATTACGCCTACTTAAATGGTCGCGGATTCTACGCGCAAGCGCTTTTTCGTAGATGGAGATGAGGGAGTTTTGAATCGAAATGGGACGCAGATCTTTGGGACATGAAACCGGACTATGCTTTGGTAAGAAAATTCTACGACTAATATTGATGCCGGCTACATCGGATGGTGAGGCTAAAAGCATTGTGACGGCCACTTCTCTTCTTTGATCGGCTGTCAAAAGCTGACAGACTCGAGAAGATAGTGGAGCGACGGATTTAGAGGTGCCCGGAAGTGGCCCCCAGGAGATAAGGATATCTGTAACAGATAAGTCCCTGCTCCTGAAGTCACCCCAAGGCGGGATTGGTTGGGGAGATTGAGTGGCTTTATAATTATGTAGGGATATTGACTCCTTCAAAGCATTATCAAGGCCTATACTACCAATCCAACCAAAAGCTATATCCTTCCAACAGACAAACTTCTCCTTCTTAAATATCTTCCAGAAGGAAGACTGAGAAGGGTTAAGGTGAGCGATGTTCGCCTTATCCCTGCTCAGCTGGAACCTATATCTAGTGCTCCAGTATTCATTCGAGATGGCCTGCCTGGCGGAAACAGAGACATTGGGAAGACGTAGCATTTTAGCCAAAACCTTGAGTTTTGTTGGAGTGGGATTGTAAATATGACATTTATAGGTAGTCGAAAGAAACGCGGTAGCTTGCGAGGAGAGGAAGGAATTAAATTCGGTCAAATTCTCATTACCAATTCTGGGGAAGAGTTGGATAGCCGCCTGAAAGAAAGCCACTATGATGGGATCAAAGTGAAACCTCCTTCTAAGCAACGTATCTTCCTCTATCCGCCAACGAATTAGGTCATGAGAGATGGTCTGTTTTTGGCGCGACTGCTCAGTACAGATGGGTTTCAACAACCACATCTTATGAAGCAGTAATATGTCGAGGAGAGAATTAGTTGTTGAGCAATGAAAAGTTGGGGACGGTGGTTTGTGAATAAGGTAATCGTTCCTGGCTCTGCGGAGTGCTGCATTAATCCAACGACCAGTTCTGTCGTTGAAGTCACCGAGTAAGATGTCATAGCCACTACCCAAAATACGGTCCAGGAGATCACGGTTCTTGTGAATTTCCCCTGGCCTAATATAGATATTGGCTATGCTGATACGTTTACCATTCTTACAAAGTGAAACAGCTAAACAAGACAGGGCTGGACAAGAATAGTTTAAAAGAAGGGATGATCTTAAGGAGCATTTAACTAGGGTTAAAAGACCTTGAGATGAAGAGGCGTGAGGAGGGGTTATGTACGGAGTGAAGTGGGTGTAAATATGCTTGGGGATAAATCGAGTAATGTCCTGGGGGATACGGATAGACCGCGTCTCCTGAAGGACTATAACATCCGCATCTCTACCAGATAGAAGGCTAAGGGCAGAAGCACCTCCCGAATTCCACTGAAGTATATTCAGTGAAAAAGGCTCTTGACTACTTTGCATTGTGTTACGACAGCTGGAGTGGGATGCCTACCTCCTAGCAGAAACTAGGAGAGAGAAAGTTGCCCTTCTCACTCCCAGCCCTACCAGGAGAAGACACTTGCCCACCGGCATTATCTTCATCTCCCTTTGAGGCCAACAACTCCCAACATATATCATCTTTCTTTGCCAACTTCAAGGAAGCCAACTTTTGTTTAGAAGATGATCTCTTCTTAGAACGGGGGCTCTCTTTGAAGAGGTAAGAATCGTCGATGGAGGAGAACGGGACTCCTCGAATTTCGCTATCAGATGGTTCGTTAAGGCTCGAATCTCGTCTTTATATATCTGTAGTCTTGCGTCAACAATTTTGAGAATGTCGGTGTCCGACATACCATAACCGTTTGAATTGGATAAGCTGGCAGCGGCAAAGTGGGCCGGTTTGACCGGTGCCCCACAATGCCTTAATTTGTATTCTTTGAAGATAGGACATCTTCTAGACCAGGCCGGGTGCTGACCACCACAATTGGAACACAGAGGGGGAGAGAACATTTCCCCTCATGGACTTCGGAAGAGCTGCAAACCCCACACGTATGGGGCCTAGTACAGTTCGAGGATCAGGGCCCCCAGAGATGGCACCCATTGCAATGGGGGTATGTTAAGTCATCAGCATCTACGATATTGAAAGAAAGATTGTACCCCAAAAAACGGTTACATTTGCTTTTAGCCAGACATTCCGCCTGGTCGACTGCGGTAGAACAGAATGCTATTGGTATAGCCTGGCCTTTCTTGCCCAGGATTGGGCGAATATTATGAATTTTGAACTCAGATATGAGAGCAATGATATCTTCCTCCGTTGCGAAGGGCGGAAAATTATTAATTTTCAGAGTCGCCTGAATAGGCCTGTAAGTAGTTGACCCAAATTCTTTTAGGTGTGTTTCGAAAAATTCTAGGTACGATGCTGCCAGATCTGGAGAGCTGAAAGAAACCCGAATTTCGGAATCTAAATATTTTATCGAATTAAATAGAATTCTCTTCTTATAAGAGCTTGTAAACTCTCTCAGAAAAATATTGAAAAGATTCTTCCTTTCAAATGGTTGAAGAAGTCTGATTATTACCAGATTCACCACTTTAGGCACAGGAAGGAGTTCTCCATCCGTGCTTGAGATTAAAAAATTAGACGAAATAGGACTAACCTTGTTTTCTTTGGCTTGAAAATTCGATGTTACATTGAAAATACCTGAGTTCCGTTCCATATTTGCTTGATTTTGTAAGTTGTTTGAAGCACCGATGGTAAATGTTTTTACAATTTATTTATATTGTTTATATTATTCATATATTATCATATATAATTTATTATATTTATACAGTAAATTTATTCTTTTGCCGAAATTTCGTTCTAAATTTGTATATTTATAATTTTTTATGTGAATTCATAATTTATTTATATTGTATATATAATTCATATATTATCATATATAATTTATTATATTCATACGGTAAATTTATTCTTTTGCGGATATTTGATCTAAATTTGTATATTTATAATTTTTTATGTGAATTCATAATTTATTTATATTGTATATATAATTCATATATTATCATATATAATTTATTATATTTTTACAGTTAATTTATTCTTTTGCCGAAATTTCGTTCTAAATTTGTATATTTATAATTTTTTATGTGAATTCATAATTTATTTATATTGTATATATAATTCATATATTATCATATATAATTTATTATATTTATACAGTAAATTTATTCTTTTGCGGAAATTTCGATCTAAATTTGTATATTTATAATTTTTTATGTGAATTCATAATTTATTTATATTGTATATATAATTCATATATTATCATATATAATTTATTATATTTATACAGTAAATTTATTCTTTTGCCGAAATTTTGATCTAAATTTGTATATTTATAATTTTTTATGTGAATTCATTATTTATTTATATTGTATATATAATTCATATATTATCATATATTATTATTTTTTATTTATACAGTAAATTTATTCTTTTGCCGAAATTTTGATCTAAATTTATATATTTATAATTTATTATGTGAATTCATTATTTATTTATATTGTATATATAATTCATATATTATCATATATAATTTATTATATTTATACAGTAAATTTATTCTTTTGCGGAAATTTCGATCTAAATTTGTATATTTATAATTTTTTATGTGAATTCATAATTTATTTATATTGTATATATAATTCATATATTATCATATATAATTTATTATATTTATACAGTAAATTTATTCTTTTGCCGAAATTTTGATCTAAATTTGTATATTTATAATTTTTTATGTGAATTCATTATTTATTTATATTGTATATATAATTCATATATTATCATATATTATTATTTTTTATTTATACAGTAAATTTATTCTTTTGCCGAAATTTTGATCTAAATTTGTATATTTATAATTTTTTATGTGAATTCATAATTTATTTATATTGTATATATAATTCATATATTATCATATATAATTTATTATATTTATACAGTAAATTTATTCTTTTGCGGAAATTTCGATCTAAATGTATTTTTATAGACTAAACAGGAGCTTCTAATTAATGATCAAGTTCATTTGTGTAAATGACCTTATTCGTAAATAGCGCATTTTTTTATAATTTCAGACAAATCATAATTTTATACTAAATTGTTAAGTGCTTACAAACTATTATGTAAAATGATTTGAATATCTATGTATAAACATTTATGAAAAATTTATTAAACAATTCTGTCTTTCAATGATGGAGACGAAATATTATAACATAAAATATATTTTAAATTATAAATATATGCATAATTTATATTTATATATAATATTATGTATGAATAAATATAAATAAATAATTTATTTAAAAAGTGTGTAATAAATAATAGAATATATATCAGAGATGCAAATGAAGTACCTGTTAACCCCAAATAGCGTTTAATATTCTTCAAAACCATCGAGCATATTTCAGATCATAGAAAACAGAAGGTAAAAATAGATTTTACAGTTATTATTGTTACATTAATTTGTTTGAATTTTTATAACGAAAAGATAATTTCAACATTTTATATATACATAGTCTAATAGATCAATGAATAGTTCAACTTAGCTAATTATTTATATTACAATTTGAACATACTTTTGCATTTTCTATACCGGTTTTTGTCAGCAATGGACGGTGATATCAGTTCTGAAGTGTAAATAATTTATACTAAGTACCGTACAAATTGATAACGTATTGTTCAGCCCATCCTTCGAGTAATCATATACATCTTTCAGCAATTTGTACCGATCATTATTTATATCACCACTTTCATTTATATAATGATTCATGTGAGTTATCCTTCCAATATCAAGTGGTACTCGGTAGATATTTTTGAAATATTTAATTGTACGTTTAAATAAATCATCGTCTTCTCCACCCCATCCCCAGTAACGTGTGCTGAAACCGTTAATTCTGTAAAATTGTTCTCTAGTAAATGCCACAATGCCTCCAAAAATTTCTTCGTACGGTAATTTATAGTCGAATTTCGATACGGCTGGCGACATGTGCTTTGGATGAAGTTCATTACATGTAAACATATTATCGTATCGATCCGGAATCAGATCAACATCACTTAAAATAAAACAGTTAATGGTACTAGGTATATGTAATACACCCACATTAAAAAGTACACCTCTATTAAACGGTTCTTTTCCAGTCTGGTTTACAGTTATGATGACATACGGTATGTTTTGCTGTTGTAAAAATGGATGAATTCTTGAAAGGTACAACTTTAGCTGACGTATCCTTCCTTTTACTGGTAATATTAGTGCAATAGGCTCATGAACAGGCTTGCATTTTCGTGGATACCAAATTCCCCCTTTTTTAATTGACTCAATGTCGAATTCTGAATTTAATTCAGCATAGTAATCTATGACTATTGAATTATTGTTACTTGGAATTCCATGATGAAAATCACCCGATATCATTGATGGGCAATTAGGCATGAATCGATTTTTAAATAGATGATCTTTAAAATATACTTCGATTTTCGAATTTTTAATCGCAAACAGTTCTTTGTGTTTTTGCAAAATGGTTATCCTCGTAATATACATTATAATCATGATTCCAAAGACCCACCAATATATTATTTGATTGTTTCTCATTATGTGTTAATAAAGTTCAATTTGTTGAAAATTCTCAACCTATGCTCCCTAGTGCATTATAATTTCTATCACTTGAATAACTTCTCCTTACTAAAATTAATAAAATAAAATATCTAAAATATTCATCTGAAATTTGTTAAGACTGATTACTTGAAGTTCAAAAAACTTGACATTATAGTGTTTAAAAAGCATATCCAAAATTATCATTATGGGCTAGTTATAAACAAAGCTTTAAATTTTCTAATTACATGACTATTGCCTGTAGCAAGAAAACAATAATTTTTATCACGTGTTTGCGATGATAATACTTGTGTTCACAACCATATATTATAGACTAAACGTGTTGATAAGACACGATTTTGTCAATATTTTCTATTTACTTATCTGTTTTTAACAGTGAAATTTCTTTTGCAATTTGGTTAATATAATTTAGTTTTAACATACTAACAGAGATTAAATTACCAAATATACGACCTGTTACATTATTTAGAATATGTGAAAAGTCTGTTTCTGTTTAAGAAATAAATCTTTAAGAAAGTATGACTGATATATGACTAATATTTTCTAATATTAAAGTTTTCATCTGCCGCTGACGAAACTGCATACAAAGTCCAAGTTTTGGCGATGCCAGTGAGAAGAAAGTGAAAATTTTAATAAATGTTCTCAACTTACCTTTCTTCAAATCATTGTGGGAAAGTATATTAGAAAATTAACCTTTACGAATTTAAGTTGAAATATTAACCTTTAGCGTTTAAATTGAAAGTAAATCAAATAAATTAAGTACAATCAAGATACGTCAATAAACTTGAAATTAATTGTCGTTTAATAAATAATTAATTGATAATTAATTAATAATGTCGTTCAATAATTAATTCATCATTGTCGTTTCTATGCACTAAAGGAGACCGCCATTATCAAATCAAGCAGACGAATAAATGGATCGGCGGGACCATCTGGGCTTGATTCTCGAGCATGGTTTCAAATGTTAACCGATTTTGGACAGCAATCAAATTTACTTGCCAAGGCCATTGCCAAATTTGTCATTTTTGTTGCTACTGAAAAAGTGCCATCGGGCTCCCTCAATCCTTTCACCGTTTGCCGTCTAGTTGCTTTGAAGAAGAAATCTGGTGGTATCCGCCCTATCGGAATATGCAACACCATCAGGCGGATCATAAGCAAAGCGATTCTAACCATTGCACGCAATTATATACAGAATGTCGCAGGAACTACACAATTGGGAGCTTCACAAAGAGGTGGACTTGAACTTGCTATCGCGAATCTCAAAAAAGAACTAAACCTATCAACCGAAAATTGTCTAATGACTATTGATGCAAGGAACGCTTTCAACCTAACAAACCGTGCAGTTGCACTACACAATATAAATTTTGTATGTCCTGCCCTGTCATGTGCACTCCAAAATATGTACTCTAGCCCGGCTGTACTTACAATCGATGAAAAAAGTATCTTGTCATCAGAAGGTTTCACATAAGGTGACCCTTTTGCCATGACAGGTTTCGCTATGACTTCACTTCCATTGATCGACACAATAAAGTGGCAGGTCCCTTCTGTTGTACAAATATGGTACGCCGACGATGCCAACTTTGTTGGACCGCTTGATATGTTAAAGAAAGTGTGGAATATTCTACATGTAGATGGCCCGAAGTATGGCTACTTTATAAACGCAAAGAAATCAAACATATTATCGCATCTACTTATAAATAATGATCAATTGCCCGACACAAACATCAATACAACAACGACTGGAATAAACGTCATTGGTTCACCGATTGGTTTTGATGAATATGAAGAGCAATCAATCTACGATTTGCTTGCCGGCTGGAAAGCACTAATCGAGAGATTGTGCGTAGTAGCTAAAAATGATCCGCACGTTGCATATTCAGGAATGGTCAATTCAATTCAGTCGAAGTGGATTCACATAATGCGTTCATGCAACATCACTGAAAAAGTATGGAATGAATTAGAAGATATCATAAAATCCAACTTGCTCCCTAAATTTGCTACATTTAAGCTAACCAATGAAATATCGAATATACTCTGCTCCCCTTTCAAGCTAGGAGGAATAGGGATCGCCAACCCATTATTTACCGCTCATATTGAGAATACATCATCAATAATGCTTCTATCGATTTATGATGGAAACTCTTTAGGTGATAGTCTACGCGAAAAGCAAAACACAGTACTTCATGAAATTACGCGATTCCGAAATCAAGCACATCTAGATCGTGTATCAAAAATACTAACCGACCTAGCTCCCTCCCTACAAAACACCATCAAACATGCGACACATATTGGTGCCTCATCGTGGCTAAGTGTCTTACGGCTAAAACACGAGAAATTTTATCTATCCATCAATGAATTCACCGATGCAATCAACGCACGATATGGTAACTTGGATCAAGGTCTCGATAAGCGATTGTGTTACTGCGGGTCGAATATAACCTTAGCGCACGCACTATCACGCAATTATGGGGCACTACCGATCATCTGACATAATGCAGTCCGGGATACAATAGCAAGTGCTCTGAACTTAGTTTGCCACAATGTCGGAATTGAACCGGAGTTAATGAATTTTCCCGATAATATTACATTTGTAAACTCAGTGACAACGAACAAACAATGTGCACGGCTAGATATAGTATCTGGTGTATACGGTTCTCGATTCGAGCGAACGTTCTACGACGTATTTTCAACACAAGCTCAATCAAACATTACTCGTGCACCTGAATCGGCCTTCGAGTACAACGAAAACCGGAAAAAATCGAAGTACAGTGAAAGAGTGCGAAGAATTGAAAACACTTCATTTGTTCCATTAGTCTTTTCAACAGCAGGAGGATTTGGCAAAGAAGCTAGCATGTTAGTGAAAACAATTGCATCGACGCTAGCACAAAAAGGACCCTTAAGTTACAGTGATTTAGCAGTGAAACTTAAGAGAAAGATCAGCTTCGAAATCACTCAGTCAATATCTGCTAGTTTGCGAAGTCCACGCTCATCCCGTGGTACGCCATTGCGTTTAGGCGAGCGAGCAGTATTACAACCAGAATAGTAACAAATAGGAATCATCCAGTACTCATTTTCGGAAAAACAAAATATTTTGTTTATTATAATAATAAATCTCTCTCTTTAAAAAAATATTCATATAATCATAAAAGTACGTTAAAGTATAATCATAAATTATATATTAAAACTATATTCAATCTATATAATATTATTATATTAAATCTTCGTTCATATCTTAACCTATGGTCATGAGCTTCTGGTTATGACCGAAAGGTTAATATCTCGGATACAGGCGATTGAAATGAGGTTTCTTCACCGTATGGCCGGTCTTATAATTATAGATAAGGTTATTAACTCAGTCATCCGGGATGGACTATGATTAACCTTACTGCTTCTCCACATCGAAGAAAGTCAGTTGAGGTGGCTAGGACACGTTCTTATGATTTCAAGGGATCGCCTTCTTCGAAGGCTTTCCAGACCGGACTCTCTGGAAAGACATTTAAAGAAAGATCTCGGTACCGGAGTAGAGATCAAATCTAGAAAAAACTGGCCTTAGAACTCCTTGCTATCTGACAAATAATTCTTGTGTGCCGCTCAAGATAGCGATGTTTGGAGTAGTTTAGTTCGTTCACTGCCCCCACGACCCGACACCCGGACCAGTAGTTGGAAAGAAACATCTTCTGTATTATTATTTTTTCTTGTCGATAAATTGTTTTTATCAGTTATATAATAAAAATTCAATTCAAGTAATATAATAAATATCCAATAATTACACTATATTCTTAGATAATGTAACTTGAAAACTATTAATACCAAATTACATTTTAGCCTCATAATTTTCTATGTTGTAATTATACCTATTTATAAATGGCCATTATTCCCAAAGCTAGTTAAACATACGTTAAAATTTCGTCTACAACGTATTATATGAAAAATATATTTAACTAATGATATTTGTGTATTACAAAATATATATCATATTATATAATAAATAATAATGTATATTATATTATGCATTATTATATGATGACATTAGTAAAGTGATCTGATTTGTTTCACTGACATTTCATTATTGGTCTGTGATATTAATTTCTCGGCAATATGACGTTTGCCAGAAATACCGAAACTGTGTATTATTTGGACGACATTATTTGTAATTTTTTATTTAATCTATAAAACAGTATTTTTCATAATACATCAATTATCAAAATATAATTAAAAGTAAATTTAAAAGTTAATGAAGTATTTTTATCACTTCTTTAAGTTCTACTGATGATGCTGCTTACATCTGTTTCTGCGGTAATATTAAGTATATTTTTAAAAATATACTTCATTAAAAATATTAATTTATATATTTTTAATATATTACTTAATTTAAAATAGAATTTTAATAGTGGTACATTGTATATTATTTAATAATCAATTCATAATAATTTAATATTTAAAAAATTCTTACTTTATATAAATCTAAATTAAATAAACTCTTAATATTTAAATATTTATTATTATTTAACGACAATGTTTATAAACACGTTACTCAGATTAATTATCTGATATCTTTGTTTGAATATAACACAACTGTAAAAGTTTGTTTTTAAGAACCGGAAAATAATATTTACCTTTTTAAACTTAAATATTAAATTTTATATCATGAAATTCACAACTAAAAATACTTTATTGCTTCTTTAACTTGAACTAATGATGCCGTTTTACAGAGTTAATAATGATTCATTTTATTGATAAATAATTATTGGAGCTGGATCAAAGAAGAGAGGAAATTATTTTTAATATTTCGCTAACTTCTCTTAGTATCATCAGAAAATTTTCTGAATTTTCGGAAGATGCTAACAGAGGTTAGCGAAATATCACAAAAAATCTTTTTTTTGATCCAGCTCCAATAATTATTTACAAAATCATTTCATCAACCATTTATAGACAAAAGAGTTATTTAAAACCCTTGAAATTTTTCAATTTGCTAACTACTGTTTGCATCATCAGAAAATTACATATGAAGATGCTTACAGAAGTTAGCGAAATATCACAAAAAATTCTTTTTTGATCCAGCTCCAATAATTATTTACAAAATCATTTCATCAACCATTTATAGACAAAAGAGTTATTTAAAACCCTTGAAATTTTTCAATTTGCAAACTACTGTTAGCATCATCAGAAAATTGCATCAGAAAATTACATATGAAGATGCTAAAAGAAGTTAGCGAAATATCACAAAAAATTCTTTGTTTGATCCAGCTCCAATAATTATTTACAAAATCATTTCATCAACCATTTATAGAAAAAAGAGTTATTTAAAACCCTTGAAATTGCTAACTACTGTTTGCATCATCAGAAAATTACATATTAAGATGCTAAAAGAAGTTAGCGAAATATCACAAAAAAATCTTTTTTTTGATCCACCTCCAATAATTATTTACAAAATCATTTCATCAACCATTTATAGAAAAAAGAGTTGTTTAAAACCCTTGAAATTTTTCAATTTGCTAAGTACTGTTTGCATCATCAGAAAATTACATATGAAGATGCTTACAGAAGTTAGCGAAATATCACAAAAAAATCTTTTTTTTGATCCACCTCCAATAATTATTTACAAAATCATTTCATCAACCATTTATAGAAAAAAGAGTTATTTAAAACCCTTGAAATTTTTCAATTTGCTAACTACTGTTTGCATCATCAGAAAATTACATATGAAGATGCTAAAAGAAGTTAGCGAAATATCACAAAAAAATCTTTTTTCTTTGATCCAGCTCTAATAATTATTTATAAAATCATTTCATCAACCATTTATAGACAAAAGAGGTATTTAGAACCCTTGAAATTTTTCAATTTGCAAACTACTGTTAGCATCATCAGAAAATTGCATCAGAAAATTACATATGAAGATGCTAAAAGAAGTTAGCGAAATATCACAAAAAATTCTTTTTTCTTTGATCCAGCTCCAATAATTATTTACAAAATCATTTCATTAACCATTTATAGACAAAAGAGTTGTTTAAAACCCTTGAAATTTTTCAATTTGCTAACTACTGTTTGCATCATCAGAAAATTACATATGAAGATGCTAAAAGAAGTTAGCGAAATATCACAAAAAAATCTTTTTTTTGATCCACCTCCAATAATTATTTACAAAATCATTTCATCAACCATTTATAGAAAAAAGAGTTATTTAAAACCCTTGAAATTTTTCAATTTGCAAACTACTGTTAGCATCATCAGAAAATTACATATTAAGATGCTAAAAGAAGTTAGCGAAATATCACAAAAAATTCTTTTTTTTTGATCCAGCTCCAATAATTATTTACAAAATCATTTCATCAACCATTTATAGAAAAAAGAGTTATTTAAAACCCTTGAAATTTTTCAATTTGCAAACTACTGTTAGCATCATCAGAAAATTGCATCAGAAAATTACATATGAAGATGATTACAGAAGTTAGCGAAATATCACAAAAAATCTTTTTTTTAATCCACCTCCAATAATTATTTACAAGATCATTTCATCAACCATTTATAGAAAAAAGAGTTATTTAAAACCCTTGAAATTTTTCAATTTGCTAACTACTGTTAGCACCATCAGAAAATTGCATCAGAAAATTACATACGAAGATGCTTACAGAAGTTAGCGAAATATCACAAAAAATTCTTTGTTTGATCCAGCTCCAATTATTATTTACAAAATCATTTCATCAATCATTTATAGAAAAAAGAGTTATTTAAAACCCTTGAAATTTTTCAATTTGCTAACTACTGTTAGCACCATCAGAAAATTGCATCAGAAAATTACATATGAAGATGCTTACAGAAGTTAGCGAAATATCACAAAAAATTCTTTTTTTTGATCCAGCTCCAATAATTATTTACAAAATCATTTCATCAACCATTTATAGACAAAAGAGTTATTTAAAACCCTTGAAATTTTTCAATTTGCTAAGTACTGTTTGCATCATCAGAAAATTACATATGAAGATGCTTACAGAAGTTAGCGAAATATCACAAAAAATTCTTTTTTTTTGATCCAGCTCCAATAATTATTTACAAAATCATTTCATCAACCATTTATAGAAAAAAGAGTTATTTAAAACCCTTGAAATTTTTCAATTTGCAAACTACTGTTAGCATCATCAGAAAATTGCATCAGAAAATTACATATGAAGATGCTAAAAGAAGTTAGCGAAATATCACAAAAAATTCTTTGTTTGATCCAGCTCCAATTATTATTTACAAAATCATTTCATCAATCATTTATAGACAAAAGAGTTATTTAAAACCCTTGAAATTTTTAAATTTGCAAACTACTGTTAGCATCATCAGAAAATTACATATGAAGATGATTACAGAAGTTAGCGAAATATCACAAAAAAATTCTTTGTTTGATCCAGCTCCAATAATTATTTACAAAATCATTTCATCAACCATTTATAGAAAAAAGAGTTATTTAAAACCCTTGAAATTTTTCAATTTGCAAACTACTGTTAGCATCATCAGAAAATTGCATCAGAAAATTACATATGAAGATGATTACAGAAGTTAGCGAAATATCACAAAAAATCTTTTTTTTGATCCAGCTCCAATAATTATTTACAAAATCATTTCATCAACCATTTATAGACAAAAGAGTTATTTAAAACCCTTGAAATTTTTCAATTTGCTAAGTACTGTTTGCATCATCAGAAAATTACATATGAAGATGCTTACAGAAGTTAGCGAAATATCACAAAAAATTCTTTTTTTTTGATCCAGCTCCAATAATTATTTACAAAATCATTTCATCAACCATTTATAGAAAAAAGAGTTATTTAAAACCCTTGAAATTTTTCAATTTGCAAACTACTGTTAGCATCATCAGAAAATTGCATCAGAAAATTACATATGAAGATGCTAAAAGAAGTTAGCGAAATATCACAAAAAATTCTTTGTTTGATCCAGCTCCAATTATTATTTACAAAATCATTTCATCAATCATTTATAGACAAAAGAGTTATTTAAAACCCTTGAAATTTTTAAATTTGCAAACTACTGTTAGCATCATCAGAAAATTACATATGAAGATGATTACAGAAGTTAGCGAAATATCACAAAAAAATTCTTTGTTTGATCCAGCTCCAATAATTATTTACAAAATCATTTCATCAATCATTTAAAGAAAAAAGAGTTATTTAAAACCCTTGAAATTTTTCAATTTGCAAACTACTGTTAGCATCATCAGAAAATTGCATCAGAAAATTACATATGAAGATGATTACAGAAGTTAGCGAAATATCACAAAAAATTCTTTTTTTTAATCCACCTCCAATAATTATTTACAAAATCATTTCATCAACCATTTATAGAAAAAAGAGTTATTTAAAACCCTTGAAATTTTTCAATTTGCTAACTACTGTTAGCATCATCAGAAAATTACATATGAAGATGCTTACAGAAGTTAGCGAAATATCACAAAAAATTCTTTTTTTTTGATCCCGCTCCAATAATTATTTACAAAATCATTTCATCAACCATTTATAGAAAAAAGAGTTATTTAAAACCCTTGAAATTTTTCAATTTGCAAACTACTGTTAGCATCATCAGAAAATTGCATCAGAAAATTACATATGAAGATGCTTACAGAAGTTAGCGAAATATCACAAAAAATTCTTTTTTTTTGATCCAGCTCCAATAATTATTTACAAAATCATTTCATCAACCATTTATAGAAAAAAGAGTTATTTAAAACCCTTGAAATTTTTCAATTTGCAAACTACTGTTAGCATCATCAGAAAATTGCATCAGAAAATTACATATGAAGATGCTTACAGAAGTTAGCGAAATATCACAAAAAATTCTTTTTTTTGATCCAGCTCCAATAATTATTTACAAAATCATTTCATCAACCATTTATAGACAAAAGAGTTATTTAAAACCCTTGAAATTTTTCAATTATTGGAGGTATTTCAATTACCTCCAATAATTGTTTATAATATTTATATTTTAATATAACATGACCTTATATTATGAAGTTAACATCTGTTAGCATCTTCAGAAAATTATATCTGATGATACTAAGATAAGTTAGGGAAATATCAAAAATAATTTTCTCCCTTCTTTGATCCAGCTCCAATAATTCTTTATTTGTAATCGTAATGATTTCATTATAAAAACAGCTAAATCTATTTTGGACAACTAAATACAGGTTTTTAATTATCGTAATTAAATGACAAATTACTCAAAAATCTGTGCATTTCTTTTATTCGATTTCTAAGAAGATATTTCGCTTTTGCTAAGATTTTTATTAAATTTTAAATCGGTTTTACTCTCTGTAAATGCACAAAAAATGTTCAACTTACGTAAATTTAGACCAAATTTCTTAAAATTAAACGATTTATATACATGAAATCATTATCTAATATCGATCGATTTTATCGATAAGATTATCATCGATAATCTGATGAACTTCAAAACTACTTTTCAATTTTGTATAAAACTGAAAGGCAAATGTATATATAAACTGAAAGGCAAATAATATATATTTTATAATATATTTATAAATATTATATATTTTAATAAATAAACGTATAGTTTATCTTTTATTTATAGTATACAGATAATTGCATTGATTTCTTAAATGGTAAATTTTAATTCACATTCATTATTTTCAATTTTTTTTAGCTTTCCTCGAACTGATATATAAATCACAGCGAATTACAAATTGCATTATCTTCTGTTAACGTAATCTAAAGCAAAGCTGTTCATTTGTCCTTATTATGAACTTCTAAGGTCGACTTTAAAAGCTACTAATTTGATGGAATTTTTAAATTATTCTAGAAATAATATTTAATAAATCAAATCAGCTAACTGATAAATTAATTATTAATTATTTATTAAATAATTAAATAATTAATAATTAAATAATAGATAATTATAAATAACAAATATATATTATATAAGATTTTATATAATATTAAAATATTAACATTTAAAATAAAATTTAAAAGTTAAAATTAAATTTAAAATTAAAATTATAGTTGAATTTTAAAATTAGAATTAAAAATAAAAGTCAATTTCATTAATTCAAATAATATAAGATGTTATAGAATAAGGATTAGAGGACATCAGGAGGAACTGCTATGGTATGTTAGCATTGCAGTTATGTTATGTTATTTGCCCTTATTATGAACTTCTAAAGTCTTATTCAACTTCAAAAATATTTTAATTGGTCAAAAGCTACTAAATTGATGGAATTTTTAAATTTCTTTTTAACGGCTGTAGATAAGAAAGTACCTTAGAAATTTAGCACCTTAGAATTTTCTGAAGATGCTAGCAGTAATTAGCGAAATATCAAAAACAATTTCTTCTTTCCTTCAATCCAGCTCCAATAATTATTTATTATCTGTTATCTTATTCTAACACAAAGTATATTATTTATTATCCATCCATAAAAATATATTATATCATGTAAGATATTATATACTTTTTATCGATAAAATTTTTCATCTAATTTAAATTTATTTTTCTTATTATTTCGTTGATTTATAGATTTTACGATTTTCAGTTTGATTTTATTTTTATAGTAAACTAGTTTAAAATATGTTTATTAAATTATTTTGATGATTTTGAAGATATTGTTGCAATAAATCAGATCTCTTATAACTTAGGCTACATATTATGCACCATATATGAATCTAAAAATGTAAATATCATAATTTTAAAAAGATTTTTTTTAAATCAATAAAGAAGATCGACGGGCATCGAAAGGAACCGCTATGCTATCAGGTTTCGACCTATTCTTCAACCCAGCATAGCGGCGAGGCCAAGTACATTCTAATGATACATTTCTGATGTAACGTGATTATGTAGGTTAATACCTCATTCTAACGCATATTATATTTTTTACTAACCATAAAAATGGATACATTTAATATCCCAAAATTTTTTGCTTACTAGTTTAAATATAGTAACCTAGTTTAAATATTCCGTTTGTATCCATTTTATCAGGAAGAAATACCATGTTATCAGGCTTCGGGCTCTATTCCTCGACCCAACATGGAAGCAGGCCCAAATACATTTTAATGATGTATTTACACTTATGAAATTTGATTATCTAGTGTATCTTATTATAATACAAGATATATTGTTTATTATTCATAAAAAATTTCCGCTTAAGAGTTTAAATTTATTTTTCATAATATTTAGTTGATTTATATATTTTTACCATTTTCTGTTTGATTTTATTTTTAGATTAAATTAGTTTAAAACATTTATTTATTGAATTATTTAAATGATTTTGAAGAAAGCCAATATCATTACATATTGTTACAATTCTTAAAATTTCATTATTTAATGTATTATATTTTATATTACATGATATGCATGAATTCGTATCAAGATATATACCTTCTTGATCATCAATATTAGTGTTATTAAGAATAAGGCTACTTAGATAAATTTGTTAATTATTTGAGTTAAATTCACAATATTATCAACGTATAGAAATATACAACAGTTTAAAACTTGTGTGCAACTGCTAAGTAATAAGGTATCGTATCCTTATTCATCGACCCAACATAGCAGCGTAGACAAATACATGTTAATAACGTATTTCATCTGATGAAATAAGATTATCTAGTATATCTCATATGAATAAAAAGTATATCATTTATTATCCATGAAAATTTTCCGCAAATGATTCTAAATTAATTCTTTATATTATTGTGTTGATTCATATATTTTACTATTTTCTGCTTGATGTTAGTTTTAAAGTAACCTAGTTTAAAATATGTATCTATTAAATTATTTAAATGATTTTTAAGAAAGCCAATATCATTACATATTGTTGCAATTCTTAAAATTTCATTATTTAATGTATTATATTTTATATTATATGGTATGCATGAATGCTCATGCAAAAATATGTTTCTTGTAAATTTAAATATGTCATCCTTACGATATAAATTAATAGTAGTTTTAGTTAATGTTAATTTAATGTTCATATCTAGATATACACCTTCTTTATCATTAATATTGGTTTTGTTAAGAATAAGGCTTTATGGATAAATGTGCTCACTAATTGAATAAAAATTATTAGAATTAAATACACATATATCATCAATGTATCGAAACATGTATTTCATATATTTATATTGTTTAGATTTAGTTTTTACACAGTTATAATCAAATTTATATTCTATAAAACTTAAAAACAAGTCAGCTATAATTGGGCTACTATTACCACCCATTGGAACACCTTTTACTTGTCTAAATATAGATGTCCCTACTTTTAAATAATTTTGATTTATCAAAATAATTAAGGATTCTATTAATTCAATTTTATCCATATATTTATATTTACTTGATGATTTAATTTTTGTTAGATAGGTGTTATAATTATTATAACATATATATGTATATCTTTTTCCGAATATAAGATTAGTTAATTTTACTAACGCTTCTTTAATATCTACTAAATCTAGATTTGTATAAAGCGTACTAAAATCGTATGTATTTATATTTTAAAAATTTATTCTTTTTGTCTGTTCTAAAAATTCTTTTGTAGAATTAATACTGAAATAGTGTTTTATACCAGTATTAATTTCGATTACCTTGCAATATTTTTTAAAGTGTGCTTTAATTACTTTAAGTATTTTATTCATATAGACCGAAAGTGGTTTTAATGTACATTAAAACGCACTACATATGAACCTAGGTTTAATTGGATTTTTATGTAATTTTGGATTCCAATTTAATATAGGTATAGTTTTATTATCTAATTCAACCTTTATACCCTTTTTATCCATTATAGAACAGTGACTTGCAATAATTGTTTCAAAACTCAACTCACTACGTTCATATGTTGGATATACATTTAAATCATTAAAATTAATTTCTTTCATTAGTATATCATAATAAAGCTTTTTGCATATGAAGACAAAGTTATTACTAGCTTTATCAATATTTGTTATTATATTTTTATCCTTTAATTTAGTAAGTTCTTTATACATATCTTTATTAATTTTATCTTTCCTTTTATAATTGTTTGTTATTTTCATTTTATTTTTAATTTTATCAAATATATAATCTTTCCAAATGTTTATCTTAGATATATTCGAGCTTTCACTATTAATCAGCTTACTAAAGTAATCATTTAAGTTATTATATAACGAATTGTAATAGACAGTTTTTGTGATACAAAATACTATAATCGTACAATAAATGTTAATAATAACAATAGGAAATATGCATTAACCATAAACCTCATTAATAAATGTATAGATAACATAAATATAGCGGGACTTTTAAATAATTATAAAAGTAAAGAAATAATTGGGTCAGATTTAAGCGGTCAGAATTAATTAATTATTAAGCGGTGATAAATACATGCTAATGACGTATTTCATTTAATGAAATTTGACTATCTAGTGTATCTTAATCTAATACAAGTTTGTTCTTGTTAAAAATTATTATTTTTGATAATAATTAATTGTTAAAAAAACTTTATCGAACAAGTTCCAACTTGAACTTTATATGGCCAATATATCAAATTTTAATACAATACGTCATGTTGAAGACAAATTATATCGATATTTGACAGTCAAAAATTAATGATTTAGTTGACTTGAATGAGTTAAATCAGTAGGTCGTTATTTGACTGCTAATTTGGATAACCAAATCAAATAATGAAATCTTATATTTCGAATTCGCGCTGATTTGACGACTTCTATAGTTATCAATGTAATCTTTAACTTAATTTTTAATTCATCATGGATGACTAGCGAAATCAGATTCTATATTGTACAAATTGCAAATTAATAATTCATGTACGATTATTTATTTCAAATACGATTATAACTAAATAAATTTAGACTTTCTTAACTACACACAAAAACATGATAACATGCAACAAATAAGATCAGACATAACAATAGAAAGTCAAGTCGAACAGCAGCTCATCAGTCTTCCAACTCTTTTTCTTCTATGGCCTCAGGTCCAGGGGATCTGAGCCCTCAACCGATCCAACACGCCGCCTTACGACTGAACTGCCCGGGGTCTTTCACCCCACCCCCCGAAGAATCAATCAGCACGGACTATGCTGGGTAAACGAGAGAGGAGAAGCTTAATAAACCTTAGCCTTTGCTCTGGGGACGTCCTCTAGAAAAGAAGACTAATCCCGAGAGAGCTCAAGTACACCAGATAACTGGCTCATGTAGCGACTGAGTGTGGTAGTGCAACGGCGCAACGCCGCCTCCTTCATGGAATCGGCCAGTGACCCTCTAATCTCAAATTGGCACTTTTGATTTTGTTTGTTCAAAACTAAATTTTAATCATATAAGATTTCATTAAAATAAAATATATATTAAGTAAAACATTTAAATTAAAATTTAAAGTGAAAACCATTTTATGAATTGTCAATTAAACAACATACGATGTTTCGAAAGAAGAATTAGAAGTCATCACGAGAAACTGCTGTTATCAGGTTTTGGGCATTATTCATAGACCTTATTAATTTTTAAAAGCACATTTTATATGCCGTGACTATCAATTCACACCTTTACATCAATGTATTAATGTAGAAGTTTTACGACTAAAATTAAATTTTCATTATATAAATAAATAAGTAAGGGTTTATTAATAACTATATAACCGATAAAAACTTTAAGAAACAAAAACATGCTAAAGACAACTTTAAATAGAAGCCGTTCACGACGTGTATTTTGAAATCTTCAACTTATATTTACGGCCTCAGGTCCAGAGGGATCTGAGCCCTCGGCCGCATCAGCGCGCCGCCCTCTGACTGAACCATTCGGGGTCTCTCACACACCTAAGAGTCCAGTCAAGGCAGACTATGGTTGGTTATCTCGAGATGAGGAGCTTGAGAAACCTTAGTCTTTGTTCTGGGGGACGTCTTCGTGAGAAGAAGACTAATCCCGAGATAGCCCAAGTACGTCAGAGGCGCACTTGGGTTATCCCATTCAATGGCAGATGCTGGACTAGTTTCAGAGCCCACCTAGCTTTCTTCAGGATACGTTTAAGTCTATCCAGGTCAGCTGTCGCCGACCAATTCACCGTAACAGTGAACCCCAGATATTTTAATCGACTCGTGAAGATGGGGAGTGGTTGATGCTGCAAAATGGAGGAGAGTGCAGAGAGTGCTAGTCTCTTAAGTTTCTTTTTGGTGACAGGACCGCCATGAAAGACTACCACTTGCGATTTAGAGGAGTTTAAAAAAGGATTATATGAGGGCAACTGATCTTTTAATCTCAAAAAGAAACAGCTGATGCCAGAGATTACATATTTGCACCTGCGTCCAGAGAACAAGGCTGTGGTATCATCAGCATATACCGCTAGATGTTGATCACGTTTAAAATTCTTGAGTAGTACAATGGATGCAGCAAGATATAAGATAGGAGAAAGTAGGGATCCTTGAGGTACACCCGTAATAGGGTAGAACTGACGCGCATAAGGGTCGTCTTCATAGTAGAACCGCTTGGTGTACAACAATATATCCACCCTGTTAACAATTCTCGCAGGCAACCCAAGGGACCTGAGAGAGGAGATAACGAAGGGAATGGAGATCCGGTCAAATGCAGCTGAAAAATCAAGCAAAACAGCCACAGCAAGCTGATGACTATTATCCTGACAATACTGATGCACTTCACCAATTGCTGAATGAACCGAGCGCC
This sequence comes from Pomphorhynchus laevis, assembly GCA_012934845.2. Taxonomy (NCBI): domain Eukaryota; kingdom Metazoa; phylum Acanthocephala; class Palaeacanthocephala; order Echinorhynchida; family Pomphorhynchidae; genus Pomphorhynchus; species Pomphorhynchus laevis. The sequence continues at coordinate 24,766 of WNNJ02000878.1, read as the reverse complement.
CTTTGACAAACCCATGAAAACTCGGTGAGATCAAACTACGCCTATATAAATAAACGCGGATTCTACGCGCAGGCGTTTTCTCGTAGATGGATATGAGGGCGTTTTGAATCGAGATGGGCCGCAGATCTTTAGGATAAGTGATTAATCTCTTTTTAGGTGATAAAACTCGACGGCTGATGTTGATGCCTGCTATGTCGGACAGGGAGGCTAATAGCATTGTGATGGCGTCTTCCTTTCTCTGACTGTATGTCGAAAGCTGACAGACACGATTGGAGAAGGGCGCGGAAGATTTGAAGGTGCCCGGGAGTGATCCCCAGGAGTTAAGGATATCTGTAACAGATAAGTCCCTACTCCTGAAGTCACACCAAGGCGGGATTGGTTGGGGGAGATTGAGTGGCTTCATAATTATGTAAGGAAAGTGACTCCTCTAAAACTGTGTCAACGCCTATGCTACTAATTCAAACCAAGGCTCTATCCTTACAGCATACAAACTTCTCCTTCTTGAAAATCTTCCAGAAGGAAGGCTGAGAAGGGTTTAGGTGAGCAATACTTGCCATATCCATGCTCAGCTGGAGCCTATATCTAGAGCTTTAGTATTCATTCGAGAGGATCTCTCTGGCGGCAACAGAGAGATTGGGAAGGTGTAACATTTTAGCTAGGACCTTGAGCTTTGTTTGAGTAGGAATGTACATTAAACCTTTATAGGTATTCGAAAGGATCGCGGTAACGTGCGTTGAGAGGTAGGAATTAAATTCGGTCAAACACTCAATTCCAGTTCTGGGGAAAATTTGGATAGCTGCTTGAAAGAAGGCCACTCTAATAGGGTCAAAGTGAAACCTCCTTCTAAGCAACGTATCGTCCTCTAGCCGCCAGCGAATTAAGTCATGAAAGGTGGTCTGTTGTTGACGCGACTGCTCAGTGAAAATGGGTTTCAACAACCACATCTTATGTAGCAGTAATATGTCGAGAAGAAAATTTGTTGTAGAGCAATGAAAGGTAGGAGAAGGTGGTTTATGAATAAGATAGTCGATCCTTGCTCTGCGGAGTGCTGCATTAATCCAACGACCAGTACCATCGTTGAAGTCACCAATTAAATTGTCATAACCCCTCCGCAATATTCGATCCAGAAGATCACGGTTCTTGTGAATTTATCCTGGCCGAATATAGACATTGGCTATGCTTATACGCTTACCGTTCTTACAAAGTGATATATCTAAAAAGGACAGGGCTGGACAATAATAGTTTAAAAGAAGGGATGATCTTAAGGAGCTTTTCACTAGGGTTAAAAGCCCTTGAGATGGAGATGAGTGATGGGGGTTATGTAAGGAGTAAAGTAGGTGTATATGTGCTTAGGGATAAATCGAGTCATATCCTGGGGAAGACGGATAGACCGCTTCTCCTGAAGGACTATAACATCTGCATTCCTACCAAATAGAAGGCTATTGGAGGAAGCACTCCCGAATTCCACTGAAGGATATTCAGTGAAAAAGGCCCTTGATTACTTCCTATTGCGTAAGTGTTACCGAAGTGGGACGCTCTCCACCTAGTCGCAACTACAGGCAGAAAGGTCGCCTTTACCGCTTCCCGTCACGACAAATTGAGTCGCTTGCCCATGGGCGATATCTTCATTTCCCTCGTTAGCCATAGCCCAGATCGAATACTTTCGAGCAAGCTTTAGAGCGGCTATGCTCAGCGCTGACTTGTTTCTTTTTTTAGATTTTGGTGGCTTCTTAATATTGTTGGTCTTCCCAGAAGAAGGAGAACAGAAAGATTCCGCCAATTGACCCGCCAATTTTTGGACAAATTTTTCAAGGTGGATCATTGATGCCTGATGCTGCATCATTTCAAGAAGTTTCAGGATTTCCGTATCTAGCATCCTTTCGTCTTTTTGTTAGACGAGACAGCTTCCACGAAACTAGTCGGTTTTGCTGTCACACTCCTGTGTCTCTTTTGGTATGCCTTAAAGATTTTACACTTTTTTGACCATGCGGGGTGCTCACCACCGCAGTTTGCGCAAAATGGCTTACCTTCACACTTCTCAGGATGTATAGCAGTTGTACTACACACGCCGCACTTATGGGGTAGAAAACAGCCAGTGGACCAATGCCCCTACTGATGACAATTGTTGCAGTGAGGGTACGTTTGTGAGTCGGTTTTGATTATTAAAAATCTCAAATTTTGTAATCAGTTTCTAGGGCTTGTATATCTTCTTATGAAATGAATGTGTGCATATTATTTATCTTTATTGTTGCCAGGATTGGTTTGGAAGCAATTATACCTTGTTCCAAATGCTCTTTTTTAAAGTAGTAACGTACGACATTGCCAGATCAGGATTGCAGAATGAGATTTTAATCTCAGATTCATAATATTTAATCGCATTGAACAATATCCTTTTTATAAATCGATCGACAAAGCCTCTTATAAAAACGTTGAACATGTTCTGTCTTTCCAGAGGCACCTAAAGTCTGATAATCACCAGGTTGGATAATTTTGGTACTGGGGGAGTTCTCTCTATGGAATATATTCAAGAGAAGCTAAATATTCACTTACCTCATTTATTGCATTGGCTAGAAAATTAGTTTTCATTGAGTTCTTTAAACGCTCCGGCATGCTAAAATTACTCATTTTTGTAATTTTACGTTCGTGTGCTATGAAATATCATGTGATAATTTTTATAATTAGATTATAATTTAACATTTTTTCACAAGTTAGCTCAGTCAAAAATTTACCATCGGTGCTTCAAACAACTTACAAAATCAAGCTAATATGGAACGGAACTCAGGTATTTCTAATGTAACATCGAATTCTCAAGCCAAAGAAAACAAGGTTAGTCCTATTTCGTCTAATTTTTTAATCTCAAGCACGGATGGAGAACTCCCTCCTGTGCCTAAAGTGGTGAATCTGGTAATAATCAGACTTCTTCAACCATTTGAAAGGAAGAATCTTTTCAATATTTTTCTGAGAGAGTTTACAAGCTCTTATAAGAAGAGAATTCTATTTAATTCGATAAAATATTTAGATTCCGAAATCCGGGTTTCTTTCAGCTCTCCAGATCTGGCAGCATCGTACCTAGAATTCTTCGAAACACACCTAAAAGAATTTGGGTCAACTACTTACAGGCCTATTCAGGCGACTTTGAAAATTAATAATTTTCCGCCCTTCGCAACGGAGGAAGATATCATTGCTCTCACATCTGAGTTCAAAATTCATAATATTCGCCCAATCCTGGGCAAGAAAGGCCAGGCTATACCAATAGCATTCTGTTCTACCGCAGTCGATCAGGCGGAATGTCTGGCTAAAAGCAAATGTAACCCCTTTCTGGGGTACAATCTTTCTTTCAATATCGTAGATGCTGATGACTTAACATACCCCCATTGCAATGGGTGCCACCTCTGGGGGCACTGGTCCTCGAACTGTACTAGGCCCCATACGTGTGGGGTTTGCAGCTCTTCCGAAGTCCATGAGGGGAAATGTTCTCTCCCCCCTCTGTGTTCCAATTGTGGTGGTCAGCACCCGGCCTGGTCTAGAAGATGTCCTATCTTCAAAGAATACAAATTAAGGCATTGTGGGGCACCGGTCAAACCGGCCCACTTTGCCGCTGCCAGCTTATCCAATTCAAACGGTTATGGTATGTCTGACACCGACATTTTCAAAATTGTTGACGCAAGACTACAGACATATAAAGACGAGATTCGAGCCTTAATGAACCATCTGATAGCGAAATTCGAGGAGTCCCGTTCTCCTCCATCGACGATTCTTACCTCTTCAAAGAGAGCCCCCCGTTCTAAGAAGAGATCATCTTCTAAACAAAAGTTGGCTTCCTTGAAGTTGGCAAAGAAAGATGATATATGCTGGGAGTTGTTGGCCTCAGAGGGAGATGAAGATAATGCCGGTGGGCAAGTGTCTTCTCCTGGTAGGGCTGGGAGTGAGAAGGGCAACTTTCTCTCTCCTAGTTTCTGCTAGGAGGTAGGCATCCCACTCCAGCTGTCGTAACACAATGCAAAGTAGTCAAGAGCCTTTTTCACTGAATATACTTCAGTGGAATTCGGGAGGTGCTTCTGCTCTTAGCCTTCTATCTGGTAGAGATGCGGATGTTATAGTCCTTCAGGAGACGCGGTCTATCCGTATCCCCCAGGACATTACTCGATTTATCCCCAAGCATATTTACACCCACTTCACTCCGTACATAACCCCTCCTCACGCCTCTTCATCTCAAGGTCTCTTAACCCTAGTTAAATGCTCCTTAAGATCATCCCTTCTTTTAAACTATTCTTGTCCAGCCCTGTCTTGTTTAGCTGTTTCACTTTGTAAGAATGGTAAACGTATCAGCATAGCCAATATCTATATTAGGCCAGGGGAAATTCACAAGAACCGTGATCTCCTGGACCGTATCTTGGGTAGTGGCTATGACATGTTACTCGGTGACTTCAACGACAGAACTGGTCGTTGGATTAATGCAGCACTCCGCAGAGCCAGGAACGATTACCTTATTCACAAACCACCGTCCCCAACTTTTCATTGCTCAACAACTAATTCTCTTCTCGACATATTACTGCTTCATAAGATGTGGTTGTTGAAACCCATCTGCACTGAGCAGTCGCGCCAAAAACAGACCATCTCTCATGACCTAATTCGTTGGCGGATAGAGGAAGATACGTTGCTTAGAAGGAGGTTTCACTTTGATCCCATCAGAGTGGCTTTCTTTCAGGCGGCTATCCAACTCTTCCCCAGAATTGGTAATGAGAATTTGACCGAATTTAATTCCTTCCTCTCCTCGCAAGCTACCACGTTTCTTTCGACTACCTATAAAGGTCATATTTACAATCCCACTCCAACAAAACTCAAGGTTTTGGCTAAAATGCTAGGTCTTCCCAATGTCTCTGTTTCCGCCAGGCAGGCCATCTCGAATGAATACTGGAGCACTAGATATAGGTTCCAGCTGAGCAGGGATAAGGCGAACATCGCTCACCTTAACCCTTCTCAGTCTTCCTTCTGGAAGATATTCAAGAAGGAGAAGTTTGTCTGTTGGAAGGATAGAGCTTTGGGTTGGATTGGTAGTATAGGCCTTGATAATGTTTTGAAGGAGTCACTATCCCTACATAATTATGGAGCCACTCAATCTCCCCAACCAATCCCGCCTTGGGGTGACTTCAGAAGCAGGGACTTATCTGTTACAGATATCCTGAACTCCTGGGGGCCACTTCCGGGCACCTCTAAATCCGTCGCTCCACTATCTTCTCGAGTCTGTCAGCTTTTGACAGCCGATCAAAGAAGAGAAGTGGCCGTCACAATGCTTTTAGCCTCACCATCCGATGTAGCCGGCATCAATATTAGTCGTAGAATTTTCTTACCAAAGCATAGTCCGGTTTCATGTCCCAAAGATCTGCGTCCCATTTCGATTCAAAACTCCCTCATCTCCATCTACGAAAAAGCGCTTGCGCGTAGAATCCGCGACCATTTAAGTAGGCGTAATTTGATCCCACCGAGTTTTCACGGGTTTGTCAAGGGACGCTCGGTTCATTCAGCAATAGGTGAAGTGCATCAGTTTTGTAGGGATAATAGCCATCAACTAGCTGTGGCTGTTTTCCTTGACTTTTCTGCTGCATTTGACCGCATTTCCATTCCCTTTGTTATCTCCTCTCTCAGGTCACTCGGGTTGCCTGCGAGAATTGTTAACAGGGTGGAGATATTACTGTTTACCAAGAGGTTCTACTATGAAGACGACCCTGATGCGTGTCAGTTCTACCCTATTACAGGTGTGCCCCAAGGATCCCCACTTTCTCCTATCTTATTTCTTGCTGCCTCCATTGTACTATTCAAGAATTTTAAACGTGATCAACATCTAGTGGTATACGCTGATGATACCACGGCCCTGTTCTCTGGACGCAGGTGCAAAGATGTCGCTTCGGACATCAGCCGTTTCTTTTTAAGATTAACAGACCAGCTGACCCTATCCAATCTTATTTTAAATTCATCAAAATCGCAGGTAGTTGTCTTTCATGGCACCCCTGCGACAAAGAAAAAATTAAAGAGACTAGCACTCTCAGCTCTATCTTCTATATTGACTAATCAACCACTCCCTACCTTCACAAGTCGAGTAAAATACCTGGGGTTCACTGTTACGGTGAACTGGTCGGCGAAAGCTGACCTGGATAGACTTAAACGTATCCTGAAGAAAGCTAGGTGGGCCCTGAAACGGGCTCAGCATCTGTCGTTGAATGGGAAAACCCAAGTGCGCCTCTGGGGTACTTGGGCTATCTCGGGATTAGTCTTCTTTTCGAGAGGACGTCCTCCAGAGCAAAGACTAAGGTTTCTCAAGCTCCTCATCTCGCGATTACCGCGCATAGTCCGCCTAGATTGGATTCTTCGGGGGGTGATAGACCCCGGGTGGTTCAGTCGAAGAGCGGCGTGTTGGATGTGCTGGAGGGCTCAGATCCCGCTGGACCTGAGGCCGTGACATCATTATGAAGACTAAATGCTATTATGAATTATCTTATTTGAACTGCATTTGTTTTTTTTTTTTCTAATGTCTCTTTTCGTTATTTTTTAGTGGTTGTTAGTTATTTAAGAAATTCCTTATCTTATCTTATCTTATCATGTGATAAAATTATCACATAAAAATTGAGTGTGCAAGTAATTTCAGCGAATTTTTGGTGAAAATTTAATCAATTGCGGAGCTTCAAAAGAAAACAATTCAAGCATAATGGACATTTCGAAAGGTAAAACGTTGATCTCTACAATTCCTTATAAACAAGTAAGTGATTTTTCTGCTGTTAATTTGCCGGGAGAGGGGGTACTCCCCTCAATCACTAAACTTAAAAACCTTATTGTTATCTCAATGTCACAACCTCTGGAAAGGCACAATTTTTTCAATGTCTTTTTAAGACCATTTATTGCGAAATATGCCGACCGAATCCTGTTCAATTCGGACAAATTTCATGAATCAGAAATTAAAATTTCCTTCGCAACCTCTGATATTGCGAAGGATTATGAGATCTTCTTTGATTCGAATCTGAAACATCTGGGTTCGATTCACTTTAAACCCATTCTAGCATCTGTCGAAGTGAACAATCTTCCTCCGCATTTAGATGAAAATGATATCGAAGTTCTGAAAAAGGTTTACAAAATTTCAAACTTCCGGTGTGTCATAGGGAAAAGTGGATTTCCACTTCCTGTAGGGTTCTGTTCATTCCCTATCGAGCATGCCGAAACCCTTGCTAAATCGTCATATAATCTGTTTTTAGGGTACAACTTACGCTTTACAGTTATGAGTGCAGAGGATCTTACCTACCCTACTGTAACACATGCCATAAGTGGGGGCAGACTTTAAGTCTATCCAGGACTTAAGTCCTGGATAGACTTAAACGTATCCTGATGAAAGCTAGGTGGGCCCTAAACGGGTTCATAATTTGTCGTTGAATGTGAATACCCAAGTGCGCCTCGATGGTACTTGGGCTATCACGGGATGAGTCTTTTTTTTCGAGAGGATGTCCAACAGAGCAATGACTAAGGTTTCTCAAGCTCCTCATCTCGCGATTACGAGCCTAATCTGCGTTGATTGGACTCTTCGGGGTTAGGATACCCCATGTGGTTCAGTCGGAGAGCGGCGTGCTAGATCGGCTGGAGGGCTCAGATCCTGCTGGTACAGAGGCTTTAGGAATTTGTTGGAAGACTGAGCAAAACGTTTTGTAGATTTCTTATACTGTTTTGTTTCTTAGCTGTTTTTCTTTTTTTTCACGGGTGCTGTTGTTTCAGGTTTATGGCCGTATTTATCGATCCAACATTTCAGCGTGGGCAAATACATGACAATAGCGTATTTTATCTGATGAAATGTGATTAGATAATATTCTATTCTAATACAAAATATATTATATATTATTAATCCGTAAAAAGTTTCTGCTAATGATTTTAAATTTAATTTTTATATTATTGTGTTGATTTATATATTAAGAGTTTAAATATATTTTTTATAATATTTTGTTGATTTATACATTTTACTATATTCTGTTTAATTTTGTTTATATACAGTAGCTTGTAAATAGTTGATTATGATTCATTATTGACAAAGAATTATTGGAGCTGGATTAATACATTTTTGATATTTCAATAATCTCTGTTAACATTTTCAGAAAATTACAGTTTTTAAAAATGTTCCTGTTTATCTAAAATTTATTTATTTATTTATTGTAACAATTTATTTATTTTTCTAAACATGTATAACTAAACATGAGCAGGTAGAACGAGAAATTTAAAATGGGGAAACCCATTCTTAACCGAGTTTTTAAAGAAGTTTTATAATCTACAGAAAAATTAGTGTGTAGCGAATATTTACAGAGTATTGCAGGATTATATGGGCTATGGTAGAAATCGAGTAATGTTTATCTTGTCCATGTTGATTTTGTCTCCTGAAATAATGTCTGCATCACAACTCGATGAAATATGAAGGGTTTATATTTCATTTTATTAAATGATAATTAGTAAAAAGGACCTAGAGTACTTACCATTGAGTGGATTAGACACGTAGAGAGATATTAATGCCTTTAACTCAGTTAGTTATTGATTAGTTCGTTATTGCTCAGTCAAATGACCAATCACTCGGCGATTTATTATTTACTATTCTTATTGTATAATGCTTTAAAGTTAATATTTTCAGTAGCCGAAAATATATAAAATTTCTATCTTTTAGTATTTTATCCAAGCAGAATCCTCAGTATTTTATCTTCTTTATTGTTGAGGTATTTTAATTTATAAAAACCGTTTCGTATTGAGGTTACCTTAGTTGATTTATTATTTTATCTTCAACAACGCTGTCGTAGTTACTTTGTAAAATAATTAGACTTGTGCAAGTTAATATACCTATTGGTTTGATCATGAATCTGAGGAAATTGAATCATTAATAATCGATTAAAAATCTTGATGTCATTTCATAACGAAGATGACGATTTTATATAAGCAAATATCAAGCTTGAATTTTATTGATATAAATTAAGATGAGGTGATAAAAATGGTGCGTATCTAGATTTAGTTTATGTTCTTACTCCTTCATCGTCCAATTTTGCTATTAATGTAAACTCGAATTTAACGTCGAATTCCATAATAAATTCGTTAAAGTTAATACTTCAACGTTATATTATAAATCGTTCATAGTTAAATTCAACGATGAATTTGACGTAAAATTCGAGGTAAGTTTCGTCAAATATGTTGATTTAAAATTAAATTCATTAAAGTTAATCCTTTAACGTTATCTTGTTTATCCTTCATCGCCGAATAATAAATAAATTTGAAAGACGCGATGAACATGTTTTTAAAATACAGTATTTAACTGCAAATCACGGATCAAAACGCAATTAATACATGTAACTTACATACTACAAAATATATTGTTCTTTAAATGTCAATATTCAAATTTTCCTACCATTTATCCTTGCAGTATTTCGATTGTAGAGAATGAAATATCGTCATAGTAAAAATCAATACGCGATCGTCCGCTTTCATAAGCTCATTTAAATTAAACGTGCAATTTTCGAATCTGTTCCATTACGAGTAAGCGAGTACGTAATGTTGCTTCTTTTGCACTTAAAGTGATAATCACAACATAATTAGCATTTGTTCTGAAACTGCTTATTTCTTGTAAATGCGCTTTTTGAACAACATTACTGCATGTGATGATGAAATATAAGATTTTGATAATTAAAATGAAATAAAAATGAAATTATATTAATAAAAAAATTCGTGCTTAAATCATTTGAGATAATAATTTACTATCATAAATATTGAAGCAAGAGAGCATCAAATAACAACAAGATGATATATTTCTTTTAATGATGCATTTTTGATGTATTACTTTTAATTTTGTTATTGATTGTGACTTCAACAAGAAGGTAATCGTATATTTTATTGTCTTTGCAAGGGGTTATGCTAAAATCTGGCAGCCATTTGCTTTTTCAAATAATTACTCTCTGTAAATACTTTCCGTCAGCACATTTTTTTCACACATTCTCTCATCTATAAAAATTATGTCTAAAAACAGCTCTAATATAAAACACTTAATGAATATTAAGTGAGTTAATCTTATACCTTTACAATGTCACATGATTGCGTTCTAATATTTTCATTATACAAAAAATTGAAAAATAAAATTTAAAAATTATATTTAAATCAATTCTTTTCTAGCTTTCTTTATACTTTTGAATATTATCTGTCTAATACTTCTATATGAATTTTTGAATGAGCTGCAAACTCTGTGTTTAGTAATTTATGACTTTGCTTGAATAAAATCGCGTGATAAACTCAAAGTTTATCATGCAATTCGTACGTATTTATATTATAAAAATTTATTCCTTTTGTCTCTTCTAAAAATTCTTTTATAGAATTAATACTGAAATAGTGTTTTATACCAGCATTAATTTCGATTACCCTACAATATTTTTTGAAGTGTTCTTTAATTACTTTAAGTATTTTATTCATATAGACAGAAAGTGGTTTTAATGTACATTTAAACGCACTACATATGAACCTAGGTTTTATTGGATTTTTATGTAATTTTGAATTCCAATATAATATAGGTATAGTTTTATTATCTGATTCAATTTTTATACCCTTTTTATGCTGAGATGTTTTAATGTAGACATAAACTGAAAAAAGATTTTAATAGATTAAATGTTGATTAGAATTCCAGTATTCTATAATGACTGTTTCTATTCAAATCAGAGGCCGCACGGGTTGGCCTAAGAGGCTGCACTGGTTGGGTAAAGTTTAATTTAGTTGGAACTAATGAAGGAATGATAGTGTAGCTGGTTTCTGCTACAACATCACCTTGTGTGATCTAGCAAAATTGATAATGTATATAGAATTTTTATGATTAGATGGTTGTTCGTGATAGGTAGTAAATGATACGGCCATTCATATATTAACTACATGAAGATTAATGAGGAATTGACTGAGGAATAGGGGTCAAAACCTGATAACATAGCAGTTCCTGTAACAGACTGCATTTTTACACCTGATAACATAGCAGTTCCTATAACAGATTGCTATATTTGGAGTTAAAAACTGTCAAGTTTTTCAAATTATATTTTGATAAATGCGAGTAAAGTTTTCAATTGTTTCTGCTTTAGCTGATGTTAATTTAATATTATCTTCTAGCTATATACCTTTTTATCATCAATATTAGTTTTATTAAGAATAAGGCTACCTGGATAAACTTGTTCGCTTATTGAATAAAAATTTAAGAGTTAAATACACATATATCATCAACATATCGAAATATATATTTCATATCTTTATATAATTTAGATTGTTTTTTACACAGTTATGAACAAATTCATATTCTATAAAGCTTAAAAACAAGTCAGCTATTATTGGGCTACTGTTACCACCTTTTATTACCACATTTTTTTGTCCTAATATAGATGTTCCTACCTTTGAATAATTTTAATTTTTTTAAATATTTAAGGATTCTAATAATTCAATTTTATCCATATATTTATATCTACTTGATGGTCTAATTTTTGTTAAATAGGTGTTATAATTATTATAACATATATATGTATATCTTTTTCCGAATATGAGATTAGTTAATTTTACTAACGCTTCTTTAACATCTACAAAATCTAGATTTGTATAAAGCGTACTAAAATCGTATGTGTTTATATTTTGAAAATTTATTCTTTTTGTCTGTTCTAAAAATTCTTTTGTATAATTAATACTGAAATAGTGTTTTATACCAGTATTAATTTCGATTACCTTGCAATATTTTTTAAAGTGTGCTTTAATTACTTTAAGTATTTTATTCATATAGACCGAAAGTGGTTTTAATGCACATTAAAACGCACTACATATGAACCTAGGTTTAATTAGATTTTTATGTAATTTTGGATTCCAATATAATATAGGTACAGTTTTATTATCTAATTCAACCTTTATACCCTTCTTATCCATTATAGAACAAATATCGTTACAAATTGTTGCAATTCTTTAAATTTCATTATTTAATGTATTATATTTTATATTATATGGTATGCATGAATGCCCATGCAAAAATATGTTTCTTGTAAATTTAAATATGTCATCTTTACGATATAAATTGATAGTAGTTTTAGTTAATGTTAATTTAATGTTCATATCTAGATATACACCTTCTTTATCATTAATATTGGTTTTGTTAAGAATAAGGCTTTCTGGATAAATTTGTTCACTAATTGAATAAAAATTATTAGAATTAAATACACATATATCATCGATATATCAAAACATATATTTCATATCTTTATATAATTGAGATTGTTTTTAAACAGTTATGAACAAATTCATATTCTATAAAGCTTAAAAACAAGTCAGCTATAATTGGGATTATTTTACCTCCCATTGGAACACCTTTGATTTGTCTAAATATATGTCCCCTTTTTTAATTTTTTTATCAATCAAAATATATAAAAATATTTCTAATTTTAAACGAATAAATTTATATTTATTTACTTATTCAGATAGTTTCATAAATTAGTTAGCTATAATTGGGGTACTATTACCTCTTATTGGAGCACCACTTTTTGTTTAAATATTGATGTATTTACTAAGGCTTGAATGCTTGTGATAATTCAATTTTACCCATATATATCCTTGAGGGTTTAACAACATATATCTTTTTTCGAATATAAGATTAATTAATTTTTCTAACGCTTTAATATTTGCTAAATCTAGATTTGTATATAAAGCGTACTAAAATCGTACGTATTTATATTCTGAAATTTTATTCCGTTTGTGTTCTATAAATTCTTTTGTAGAGTTAATACTAAAATAATGTTTTATGCCAGTATTAATTTCGATTATTCTACAATATATTTTGAAGTGTGCTTTAATTACTTTAAGTTTTTTATTCATATAGACAGAAAGTGGTTTTAATGTACATTTAAACGCACTACATATAACCTAGGTTTTATTGGATTTTTATGTAATTTTGGATTCCAATATAATATAGGTATAGTTTTATTATCTGATTCAACCTTTATACCCTTTTTATCCATTATAGAACAGTGACTTGTATTATCTAGTTATCCTTTAATTTAGTAATTTCTGTATACCTATCTTTATTTAAAAATTTATTCTTTTTGTGTGTTTTAAAAATTCTTTTGTAGAATTAATACTGAAATAGTGTTTTATGCCAGTATTAATTTCGATTATTCTACAATATATTTTGAAGTGTGCTTTAATTACTTTAATTATTTTATTCATATAGACAGAAAGTTGTTTTAATGTACAGCCAAAAGCAAAACATATGAATCTAGGTTTTATTGGATTTTTATGTAATTTTGGATTCCAATATAATATAGGTATAGTTTTATTATCTGATTCAATTTTTATACCCTTTTTATCCAATATAGAACAATGACTTGTAATAATTGTTTCCAAATTTAAATCACTACATTCATATGCTGTGTTCATATTTAAATCATTATAATTTATATTAGTAATCACTACGTTCATATGTTGGATTTACATTTAAATCATTAGAATTAACCTCTTTCATTAGTATATCATAATAAAGGTTAGAATATATTAGAATAAAGCTATTTTGCTTAAAACACTGAACAAGGATCAGGCTTTAAGATTTTAAATTAAATCTTTGGTTTATCTTAAAAGATAAACAGCTGCTTGGTAATGCATTTAACTGACGCATTTCGTCAGTTTTTACTGTTGGCTTCTGCATTTAAAAAAATCAAAATACGAAACGTTAAATACTTTTTGGTTTGCTGCTTGGTGATACATTTATTATGAACAAATTGATTTGCTTATAATCATTCACAACGATTAATTTGAGTTAAAACTAAAATCGAATATATATTGTAATATTTTTATATTATTTATATTCTAGTACCAATGGTGTTAGCACGATAATATATTTTAACTTCCGATAAATATTTTTATTTATTTATTATTAAATGAGAGATTTAATGAAAATTTAAAAACACTGCACGAGGATCAGACTTTAAGATTTATTTTAACAAATTAAAATTGAATCTTTTTAGTTTATCTTAAATAAGTATATAAAATATCTTAAATAAATATCTTAAGTTTCTTATTATTCAAGATAATTTTATATCTAAAGATAATTTAAAACTCAACAATCCTGATTTTTATCAAAATGTTTAACACAGAATCATTTTACGAACTGATTAATAGGTAATGGTAGAATATAGATTACCAAATAAAAATTATATTAGAACCTATGCTTTATTCGATTATACGTAAATCAAATGTTTTTTTTTTGGTTTCTTCACAAAATATTTATTTTAAATATATATAATTATATATAAACTTTTATAGTTAACTAACTTTTCAATACCTTTATTGATTCTATATTTACAACGCTTTTATTGTTGAACAGTGGTTTGTAATAATTGTTTCTATACTTTAATCACTACTTCGTATGTTGCATTTACATCATAATCATTATAATTTACATCTTAAAACATTTTCAAATAATTGTTTGAAAATATAATATTTATATATGTTATATCACATTTATAATTGATTTTATTTTCATTTTCCTTTTAATTTGATCTAATATATGATATATTGTACCCTTCTAATATACCCTTTTATTCCTTTTTCATCCACAATAGAACAATTACTCGTAATAATTGTTTCTAAACTTAAATCACTACGTGCATATGTTGTGCTTTTATTTAAATCATAATTTAATTCGTTACTCAGTATATCATAATAAAAATTTTTTTGTCAAAGTTGTTTATAGCTATATAATTATAGTTATTTATAGCTATACTTATAGTTATCTTTTAATTTAGTAAGTTCTAAATACATATCATTATTAATTTTATCTTTCCTTTTATAAACGTTTGTTAATTTAATTTTATTTCTGATTTCATCAAATATATAATCTTTTGAAATTTTGATCATAGATGTATTTACGCTTTCGTTATTTATCCGCTTACTAAAGTAAGAATTTAAGTCATTATATAAAGAATTGTAAATTTTATTTTTATCTTATTTATACCCTTTTTTAAACATTTTACTTAATTCACCATTTTCAATTAATTCTAGATTATTAATTAAGAATTTTGCGATTGCATTCTGTTTCCGTCCTAATTGCGGTAACAGCTTATACCTTATTTATCTCTTTCATCATAATAATGCGTTTTGCATATTAAGTTAGTAATGTATACATTTCTTTAATAATTTGATCTTTTATAAATGTTTGTTATTTTCATTTTCTTTTTTATTTCACCAAATACATAATCTTTCCAAATGTTTATCTTTGATGTATTTAAGCTTTTACTATTAATCAACTTACCATAGTAAGCATTTAAGTACTAAATAACGAATTGTAATATTTATTACATATTAATACATATTAAAGTAATATGTAATATAACGTATTACATATTAATATTTATTCATATTCTTTTGATAGAATTTTTCATTATTCGTCATTTCTAATGAATTTAAATCAATCTACGTATTTTGCAAATATTGAAGAAGTATTCTAATCTTAAGATTGCATTAATGTAGATAATTATGATTTATTTTATAATAATTTAGTGTTTATGCTTTGATATTTTCTTTTTAGAGAGTAAAGCAGGCGATTGAACAGCTTGCATCGGGTGGTAGTTTACCAACAAACACGATGCAGGGTGTATATGGTGAATATGGCAATCGAACAAGCGATTCAGTAGTTATAGAATCACAATTTAATGTGCCAAAAAGAATTGTAAATTTTATTTTTATCGTTATTATTATTTTATCTAAAAAATTTTATTATTAACAATTACTGTCTGATTATAGTATTTTATTTTATTTTTATTATTATTTAAGATAATATGTGATAATATTATTTAAGATAATATTTAAGATATTATGTAAGATATTGTTTGCAACGGACTTTTTGGAACTTGGATGAAGCGAACGTTCATCGACGTTTGTATCTTCAATAATTTTGCACCATCCGCTGCAATTGAATATCACGAAAGCAGAAAGCGAGCAAAATACGAAGAACGAATTATTGATATTGAAAATGCATCCTTTTCTATTCGTAGTTTAGACAAACGGCGCTCGTGGACCGGCAGCGTCTGCTTTTCTGAAGAACTTAGCATGAAAAATAGTAGAAAAAAGGAACATACTATAGTGATGAGATGAGCGCTTTGCGCACATCAATGGGCATATCTTCGGCTAAAATGGTATCGGCATGTTTAAAAGCATCAAGATCAAAGATCCTGCGCCATTCTGGCAACATTCCAATACGTAGACGGTGATTACATCAAATGAATGCTTATTTTAATTTTGTTTGTTTTAAATGAGCCCATTTGCGGGATTCCTTGAATGCAATTTTTGAAATAAATTAGGTATAATAAAAAAAATATTTAATCTATATACCTTTTTATACCATTTTCCTAAATTCATCATTTTCAATTAATTCTAGATTATAAGTGAATATATGTTCATTTATTTCATCAAATTAAGACTTTTGCTTTTGCATTCCGTTTCTATAATGTTTCTAATATTATCGTTACATATTCATTTAAATACTTTAGAGATAAATACTTTAGAGTTTTTGAGAGCCACTGACGAAGCCGTAACGCAGCGAAATGATCACTAACTCAGCCTTTGATCTGATTGACTTTTGCATTTTATTTTTATGGTTATTATTATTGTATCTATATTTACACACTTTTGATAGCATTTTCCTTAATTCGTTGTTTTCAATGAATTCTAGATTAGTAGTACATATATGTTCATTTCATTAAAACTCAGACTTCTGCAACTTATTATTTTGTCTGTTGTTATTATTTGATCTATATTTATATCTTTTCGAGAGCATTTTCCTTAATTCATTGTTTTCAATTAATTCTAGATTATGGGTACATATATGTTCATTTATTTTATCAAAACTAAGACTTTTACAATTGCATTCTGTTTCCATTGTTTCTAATATTATCGTTACATATTGATTTTAATTCTTTATTATAATTGAAAAATTTTCTTACTACTCTCGGTACTTTATTTTATACTTTATTTTAGGAATATGTGTACTACCCATTATTTAACTTTTTTAAAAGTTAAATAATAAGAAACAATCTATACATTTATTAATAAAGTCTATGGTTAGTGTATATCTTTTCATTTATTGTTCAATTATAGAATTTGTCCGACTATAGAAAGTTGACACACTGATCAGAAAGAAATCATCTTTGACAAATGATTTCAGAAAAACTTCTTATATTTACATAAAGATCTTTCAGCTTATTATCTCTTAAAAGTTGTTTTAATATTTCTAATTGTTCATTTATATACATATCTTTTTTAATATTTTTAACTCTATTTTTCCTATTCCTTTTATCACCATGACTTCTTGGTTTGCGTTTAACCGGATTATTATAATATAGTTGTTTATTATTTACTATGCAATTGCTGCCTTTTAGACAGAAAAGGCAGAAATTAATTGTCGAAATTAATAGACAGAAATTATTGTCCTTAATAGACAATAATTGTCTATTATACAACTTAACCATGGTCTTCAATTAATCTTTGATTTTTGAAAAAATCAAAGATTAATTAATTAATTTTCTTTTTGAAAACCTTTAAGATTTACATAAAGATATTTTATGTAATCGGACAATCTTTTATGATTGTCCGATTATTATCTCTTAAAAGTTGTTTTAATATTTCTAATCGCTCATGCATCCATATTTTTTAATATTTTAAAAAAATATTCACCTGACTTGGCTTGCGTTTAAACAGATTATTGCAATATGGTTGCTTATTATTTACTAAAATTTATGTTATAAATTAATAATTAATTGTATATCTTATTTATATCGTTACATTTCAATTCTTTATCGCAATTACAATTTTTTTCGTCCTTGTGGCGGTAAAACGTTATACCTTATTTTAGGTAACAACTTATACCTTATTTTAGGAATATTTTACTTAAATCTGATCCTATTATTACTTGACTTTTAGAATGATTTAAAAGACTACCCATATTTATATTATCTATACATTTATTAATGAATTTTATGGTTAGTGTAAATTTTTTCTTTCTATTATTAACATTTATTGTCCGTTAATAGTATTTGATATTACAATAACTGTCTATTATACAACTTAACAGATCAGAAACCTTAATTAATCTTTGATTTATTGAACAAATGATATCTTTAGAAAAACTTATTATATTTACATAAAGATCATTCAGCTTATTATCTCTTAAAAGTTGTTTTAATATTTCTAATTGTTCATTTATATACATATCTTTTTTAATATTTTTAACTCTATTTTTCCTATTCCTTTTATCGCCATAACTTCTTGGTTTGCGTTTAACCGGATTATTATAATATAGTTGTTTATTATTTACTATGCAATTGCTGCCTTTTAGACAGAAAAGGCAGAAATTAATTGTCGAAATTAATAGACAGAAATTATTGTCCTTAATAGACAATAATTGTCTATTATACAACTTAACCATGGTCTTCAATTAATCTTTGATTTTTGAAAAAATCAAAGATTAATTAATTAATTTTCTTTTTGAAAACCTTTAAGATTTACATAAAGATATTTTATGTAATCGGACAATCTTTTATGATTGTCCGATTATTATCTCTTAAAAGTTGTTTTAATATTTCTAATCGCTCATGCATCCATATTTTTTAATATTTTAAAAAAATATTCACCTGACTTGGCTTGCGTTTAAACAGATTATTGCAATATGGTTGCTTATTATTTACTAAAATTTATGTTATAAATTAATAATTAATTGTATATCTTATTTATATCGTTACATTTCAATTCTTTATCGCAATTACAATTTTTTTCGTCCTTGTGGCGGTAAAACGTTATACCTTATTTTAGGAATATATTTATTTAAATCTGATTATATTATTTCTTTACCTATGCATTTATTAATAAAGTTTATCTATACTTTTATTATCTATACATTTATTAATGAAGTTTATGGATAATGTATATTTTCTATTGTTATTATTAACATTTATTGTACGATTATAGTATTTTGTATTACAATAACTGTCTATTATACAACTCAACCTTTTTCATATTCGTTAATTAATCTTTGAATTGTTAATTCAAAATATTTTAATGAGTAGTCAATAAATGTTTTTATGAGAAAACATTTATTCAAAGCCACGAACGCGTGTAGCTGTATTCTTCTATGATTTTCAGCCCATTCCAAACTATTAAGTAAATTATGTTACTATTTGATTTATTAATAGTACATTTGCAATGTGTTATTTTTATGAAAACTTTATATTTAGTTTGCAATATTAATTTAAAATGGCAATTCGGAATTCGAACAAAAACGAATTTTCTCTTTAATTGTTTTTGGATGCTTTTGTGATTTTGCAAAAATTAGAAAAATGTTAAGTTTATTTTTATGAAATTGCAATTTAGACATTTTTGATGTGAACAACAACAATACAACAATACAGTGAAAGCAAATGCTGACTCGCAATTACTCTGGAATGCACTATCCATTAAACTGTTGTTGATTCCGTTTATATAATATATTGTTTACCTATAAAAACAGCAGCGTTAACAATTACCCAGCAGATATATATATACTTACAGATTTTGATGAAGAAACAACGTTATTGATTAGGCAAATTGTGTGGCCATTGTGATGTTGCAAGCATCCCGTCTTGTGATTGCTGTGGTGGCAATGGCGGACGTGACTGAAGCGACTGTTGTTGCTGCATATGCTGTTGCTGATTATGAACTCCCGATGTAGACGATGGGGGAGGTGGCGGAGGTGGCATTTGTGGAGGAGCAGCAGGTATTTGTTGCATACCTGAAACTTGCTGATGCATTAAATGGGGCTGCATCTGAGGCTGTTGCATAGGCATTGATCCTATAGGCTGGTGAGGCATTCCTGTAGGGGTTTGATGACCCATTTGCATATGATGGTGTATCTGCGGTAGTTGTGGCTGTTGTGATGGATGCAATCCAGACTGAGGATTCGATGTTTGTGACACGGAACTCGTGTTATTCCACGGCTGTGAGTTTAACGATTGATCAACAGCAGTGGTGATAACACCACTTGACTGCTGATTTTGTTGATCCTGTGCTGTTGGGATCACAGTTGATGTCGCAACAGCTCCGTTTGATGAAGTCATTGAGCTTCCCGCACCCGTGGAAATTAGATTATTCTAGATTAGAATATTAGAAATTAGATTATCTATTACAATCGTGTGTACGACTTATGTTAGTTTTAATAGACATTTTACCCACACAAAAACCGATAGTTTAGGCCAATCTCAGTAACCCTTTTCATTTAAATGTACATTTGTAAAATCATTGAAGGTTTTTTAAAAATAAAAATAATTTTACAATCAATTAATTATTTTGAAAATTATTAATTATAATTAATTATTAATTAATTAAAATCACCAATGATCTGTCAATACCATTTTACAAGAAATTCAATGTTCCTTGGCATTCTATTAGTCACAATTGACGTTTAACTGCTAATGAATTTGAAAATGTGATTTGAATTATTAAAATCTTATGTTCACATGAGATCCTAGTATATTCTTTAAATGTGTCACGGTGCCGTGACAAAGTCACCTTTGACTATTTTTCATTTCGTGATAACTTCAATTTCAATTATCTATATCGTCAGTTAAAGTTGTCAAATGTTCAGCTATTTCATTCTTAAATTGTGGTGATTAAATATTAAGATATTTAATCACCACAATTTAAGATAAGAGAAGATATTTTTAATTGTAAAAATATATTTTTAAATATATCAATATTAAATATTATTCAGTATTTATAATTAATTTGCACGCAGTAAATTAATAAACAAACGATTCATCGTAGAATTTAGAAACACTACCCAGGAAATTTGCATAAAACAATAAATATAAAAAATAAAACATATATTGCTTTGTTATTAATAAATTGTTTCGTGAGCAACAAGATTGGATGAACCAATCGCTTTTAGACAACAATGAAAAAGCTTTCAGGATAGATTAATAAAAGTAATAAAATTTAATAAATTATTAAAAAGCACTTCATTAGTAACAAAATATTTGCATGTTTAAAAAAGCAACTGCCATTCTTTAATTGAAAACATTTTATACACTTACTTGAGCCGCATGAGAAAGGATATAATCAGCCTGAGCGTGTAATCCAATGCTTCTATAGTATTCAACCCATGCTAAACTATAATCAGGCTGTCCTGTTTGGGGATTTGTAACTAAAATATTGTGGCATAGAACATATTTTAAAATAACAATATTTTAATGAGTAGTCAATAAATGTTTTTATGAGAAAACATTTATTCAAAGCCAAGAACGTGTGTAACTGTATTCTTCTATGATTTTCAGCCCATCCCAAACTATAAGGTAAATTAATAAACGAACAAGGGAATTTAGTTGATAATTTATGATGCAAGAAGCATTATAATCTATGAATGCGGCCATATCATTAAACGCGAACCAACTTTATTAAAAATCAAATCAAATTGTATTCATTATCAATAATTACAGAGGAGATTGCCAAAATTTAAAAAATGAAACTGCATTTAAAGAATATACATAAAGATTATTTTCAAGTCCCTAGATTTAAATACTAATGAGCACTGACATTGGTTATTAATCAATTATAGATAAACAATTTGACGTGCAATATATGCAAACAAATATGTGACAAGCAGGCCTTAGTGATAGAAACGAATGTTATAAAGATTGTTGTTCATCATCTCTCACATGATTCATAGAATACATTAACATGGATGGCTTTTCTCCAACTTCAATCCAGTTGTGGGGAGTACAAGCTACTGATGAGAGCCAACTAGCTCGAAGCGGTGACTTTGTCATTTGCGACAATTTCACTGTTGAATTTCTTTCGTGGTGCTGACGCCCTGATATCAAATGATTCCACAAACAATAGTATTTCCATTTGAAGAAATTTATTGATAGTGATGCATAGCAGCAGTACATCGTAGTGCTACATTGTACTATCCAGTAGCTAACTGGTGTGTATCTTTGTAGCACAACGCGCTTATTTCTCCAGCGCTTAATGTAGACGGGTAAATATTTGCAGTTGCAAACCCCAGTCTTTGCAAGGGAACAAGGAGCCTTTGTTGTTTCAAATCACCGTATAGCTTTTCTCCCAACTTCAATCCAGTTGTGGGGAGTACAAGCTACTGATGAGAGCCAACTAGCTCGAAGCGGTGACTTTGTCATTTGCGACAATTTCACTGTTGAATTTATTTCGTG
The DNA here is from genome assembly GCA_012934845.2 of Pomphorhynchus laevis. Lineage (NCBI taxonomy): Eukaryota > Metazoa > Acanthocephala > Palaeacanthocephala > Echinorhynchida > Pomphorhynchidae > Pomphorhynchus > Pomphorhynchus laevis. Next base: position 2,513 of record WNNJ02000878.1, on the reverse strand, counting down.
GTGCTGACGCCCTGATATTACTATGGATATCTTATGTATAAAGATATTTAGCTTAAGTGTCCAATATGTTCTAACTATATCGAATGATCCAGGCATATTATGTTTTTGTTTGTATAACCTTAAGTCTCATTAAATAGTTGTCTTTTAATCATATCAAATAGTGTCCTTTTAAGTGTCCAATATGTTTATTTTTATTAAGAATTACTTCCATAAGTAACCTATGCTAGGATATCCACATAAAAAATCAACTGATTAAATGCTACCAACATATATTCTTTCACAGAGTGAAAGGATTGACTAGTGAACAATTAATTCACCACTATCATGCATCTAACATGTACTACTAACATATGCATATCCAGTATTTGTCAATTTATCTCAGGGTAAAATGGATAAAATCGAACGTATGATTTACATACGCTTGTCGCATATGTAGATTAACCTTGTAATTCGTTAAAATCAAAATGAATACTATTTTCAATAAGTTGCGAATCGTCAATTTATTCGAAATATTGCCAATTTCTGTAATATCAGAATTTTCGAGATTCCAATCATACGATGCAGCAGACGTCATAATACATTTTTCACATACAAAGTTTATTCTCACAGTTTTCTTTATAGAAATCAGTTTGAAGTTAATCTCACAAAAACTTGAATAAATAAGTACCACGAAATGTGTTTCTTACTCATTGATTATCTTTGTAAATATTACTGTCAGAGTGGCTCTCGACAGCCAATAAAAGCTAAGATAGTTGTTCTTGTTTGTAAATTAATAATAAAGATATTTTCATTCATTCATATATTTAATATATAATAATTAACTCTCAGTGATTAATGTTGTCATTTAATAATTAATAATATTAAAATTATTATTAATATTATCATATTAATAAAAAAAATAAAATATTAAATTACCAAAAAATTAGTAAATAGAAAATTAAAATAAAAAATTAATACCGGGTGGAGCACTGACAACGGCTGCGGACGTTGGTACAGACGGTGTAGCGACTGGTATAGATGTATTCATCATTTGAACAGCTTGTTGTTGAGGGTCGTAATAACCGGGATACATTGTAGACCAATCCATGGCAGTAACAGAACGAGCAGGATCCATTGGAGAAGTAGCGCACATTCCAGCTGCAAATATGCAAATGCAGCGTAATATATCAAAAAATCGTTTCATTCTACACATTTAATTTCAACTCAAATTGGGTTAAATTTATATACACAATGTATATACAAATTTCAGAGAATTATCATCGCGAAAACACAATTCAATATTTATTTTAAAATTGCGTTCGGAGAGAATGCAATCATTAGATGACACTTTATCCGAGAAAAATAAGAAACAGTTTTATTTTTGAATTTTCGCCAATTCGAGTAGCCTCTGAAAACACAAGTGTTTTCCGAAGAGGAAAATTTTACTTGATTTATTTACTTGATTAACCATCAAGTAAATATAAATATATGGATAAAATTGAATTATTAGAATCCTTGGATATTTTAAAAAATCAAAATTATTTAAAGGTAGGGACATCTTCTATATTAAGACAAATAAAATGTGGTAATAAAAGGTGGTAATAGTAACAGAAAGCCTTATCCAGAAAGCCTTATTATTCATAAAACCAATATTAATGATAACGAAGGTGTATATTAGGAGGTAGACTTATTATAGAAGGTAGACTTATTCTTAATCAATCAATAATCAATCAATTAATAATCCTTTATTTTTACAAGATGAACATGTATCTTTGTTCATACGATAGACAAAATTTGAAGGCATGAAAAAAATATATATACAAGTAGGAAAATTAAAATTACACATAATATTCTCAATGTCTTAAAATTACACAATAAACAGTTAAAGAGCGGACGATCTGAGTAGTAATGCTGTAAGTAAGAAGCTGCGCGTTAGCTTTGCTGTAAAATCAATATTAATGATAAAGAAGGTGTATATCTAGATATGAACATTAAATTAACATTAACTAAAACTACTATTAATTTATATCGTAAAGATGACATATTTAAATTTACAAGAAACATATTTTTGCATGAGCATTCATGCATACCATATAATATAAAATATAATACATTAAATAATGAAATTTTAAGAATTGCAACAATATGTAATGATATTGGCTTTCTTCAAAATCATTTAAATAATTTAATAGATACATATTTTAAACTAGGTTACTATAAAAATAACATCAAGCAGAAAATAGTAAAATATATAAATCAACACAATAATATAAAGAATAAATTTAAACTCTTAAGTGGCAAATTTTTATGGATGGATAATAATATACTTTGTATTAGAATAAGATACTAGATAGTTTTATCAGAGGTAATACATCATTAGCATGTATTTGGCCCCGCTGCTATGTTGAATGGAGGAGTTAGTTGCCGAAACCTGATAGTATAGCAGTTCCTCCTGATGACCTCTAATTCTTATTTTACAATAAGAATTTGTTTTCTTCAAAATCATTTAAATAATTTAATAGATGCATATTTTA